>APFE031135660.1:26816-65488 GCA_000404065.3 Pinus taeda
AGGGCAGCATTAACCAAACAAGTATATTTCTTCCACAAGAATATGAGATCTTTGCATCACCAAAATAGATCATATTGGCACTTCCCTTGCCAATCATGAAAAATGAAACCTATTGGTATAGGTAGCTAACAACCTGTAACTTAGATGTTGCCATTGTTGAACTAGTCAAGATGGAGTAAATCATTTCTCCAGCTTGCTTGTGTAGATCAATCTGGTCAATAGGATGAATCTATTTAGTGTCAAAAGCAAAAACATATTGTTTGTAATCTTTTGTAGTTTTTGGAAAAGGAACTTTAGGCTGTAGAAGGGCCATATGAAACTTTCCTTTCTTGGTATCTAATGCTGAGAGAACCTTGTGCTGGGAAGAAGAAGTTTTCTTCCAAAATTCTGAATAAGTGGTGGCCTTTAGTGCCTCATTTTTCTTCTTAATTTCCTGTATCTAGCAAAGATACTTGGTTCTATAGTAGTATGAGTTAGCTCTCCTATCTAGATTGATTTTGATGGGTCCTGAATGACTGAAGATACACGAGAGCTTGAGAAAAAATCTTCAACCCTTGGAAATGTCTTAGAATAAGAACCTGTTAAAACTAACATGGTCTATTCTTGTGAACTCTCTTGCTGAAATGGCTCTTCGAGAGGGTTCTTTTTCTTCTTCTTGTACATTATGAAGTCTGTCTATTGAATTTCTGAAACTAGAGGGGAAATACTTTCCCTTGTCCTCTTGACATGTTTTTCCCGTGGCACTAGAGTTTGTGAAGTTGTAGAAATGAAAACCTGCTCTTCTGCTTCCTGCAATGTATTTTCTTGCCACTCCTCCTGGTTCATACATTGTTCAATCTCTGGTCTAGGAGTGTGTGCATAAGGAGTAGTTTTATGTTATACCCTTAGTTTAGAAATAATCGCCAAGGGATCATAAGACTAGGTAAAAATTAATTTGAATTTCATTTGTTTCATAAGGAGGTCGGCTTCCTTTGTTACTGCTCTGGTATTGCAAATAAAAGATCCAATCTGAGCTTTTAATTTAAACTAAGATTTCTTCTTAGCTTATACAAAGATTAGCTCATCCATATTCATCATCTGCCTTATATATTCTAATGCAAAAATCCTAATTGGTAAAAATTTAGGCAGTTTGTATGGAGGAAGCTCACATCCATATACTCTAATCTCTATGTAGTTTTGATGCAAATACGAATCTCCAGTCTTTGTTTGCTCGTTGAGATGTAGAATTCTCTTGATTTAAGGGGAATCCTAGGAACAACATCTATTGAGCAAACATGAAACCATATATAAACACTGATTGGTGTAATCACTGAAGGAAAATTCATTGGTATTCTTCCTTACTAAGAAAGTCCAACGAATTACAGATTGAGGATTACCCTTCTCATCTAATTTTTGTAATTGAAATTGGAATTTATCTTCTTGATGAAATAAGAACAGGTACAAGAACTGTCTGATATTTGAAAGATCCTTCTGTTGAAAACTTTAAGAACTGATCATATATTGCTTCAAACAAAAATTCACTGTAATTGAAGATCATCAAGGGTTTTTACCTACTGAAAACACTAGCAGAAATCCTAAAATAATCTCATCATCCCACTGATCAGTTGGATAACATAATAAATAGGAAACTACTAAGACAACCTGTCTAGTCATTTTTGGCAACATTGAAGAGTGTTATGGAGGATTTATTCTTGGTAACTATGCATTTTCAGGCAAGAATATTCCAAAAATCTTAGCTCTTTGAGGAAAGGTGAGTTTTTTATAGATTTCTATGAGGGAATCTACAAAGAAAGGGTGCAAAGGGGATAAAGGTTTCACTTGGAGCATTTGGCATATCGACTCTGGGGATATTGTAAACAAAACATCATTATTTTGAGAAATAATGGCTCTTTGGCTTGGGATGTATCTGAAATGGCACCAGGTTACAAAATCTAGAAAGAAATGAGTTTTGGGAAAGGTGAATTGAGGCAGGAAGGAGTCCCACATGCTCAATTTATCGTTGGCATCAAGGAATTTCTGTTTGGCCCAAGTGTGGAGTTCATATAGGTCCAACTTACATTGGATTTCAACGATTTTATACTCTTGATCAACTAGGGGTAATCTATCTAAGTCTATGACAGGGGGCATCATTGGATTTTCCTCTACCATTTTAGATTTTCCTTTGGAAGACATGCTAAAAGTATAATTAGGTATAAGGTGATGTTTACCAGGTAATTAGCAGATTTCTGCAGTGATGAAAGAAACACTATTGATGTTGGTTTGGTTGTACTAGGCCTGGGCATGTAGGTTACAAATGGAATGCGTAAAAGAAAATAGAAGTAAACGATGTGTTTATTTATGGAATGGGGGGATTAACTGTTTGCAAGGGATATCTGTTACAGGAGCGGGACATTTATTATGGGATGACAACGATTGAGGAGATTGAATGGATGGATAATAGTTAATTGATCGTTGAATGAGAAGTGGATAGATGGCGAAGATGGGATGGCTTTATCTTTTTGGTGGGAGCGAGAACAATCAACAGTGGTTTTCAGGGGGGCGGATGGTAAGTGGTTTATGAAGAGGGGTGGGGGTCGGGGGCGGTCCAAAATGAATGAGGAGTGGACATGTTGCATTAACGGTCTATTCAAAACAATTTTTTGGACTCCCCCGTTAAACATCAGAGGGGTGGGGGGGGCCGAAGTGCTTTCCCGACTGTTGATCTAGGCAGGGAGCATCTCGACAGTCGATAAGAGCACTCTTATTACATAATGTGATAAAATATCAAGTCAACTTTATCAAAAACTATAATTAGTCATTTAGTTATGTTTAAACTAATTAAGCAACTAATTAACATAATGTGTGGCATTTAAACTAGTGCAAATTTTTTAATATTTCTTGAAATTTATTCAATTGTTTTTGTCATTTTTCTACCTACATATATTTTTTATCCTTTTTCATTTTTTCATTTTTTTTTATTTCTTTATATATCTTATAATTTTTATTTTTTGGTTCAACCAATAAACATAAAATACAGGGTAAATTACAACAGTTTTAAGTAGAAAAAAATGTCACGCCAATGGGAAATTGAAATGGTGTACATGAAATCAAACACACTTTATGATAGGTTTACTTTACATACTTATGGATATCGATCTTAAATCTAGCATTCATCGTACTTTCATGGATTAGATGATACTCTAATTTTGCATATAAAGAGTTATTATGGGTTTAAGTGGACACAGGTGTGGCAATTTGGGAAACTTAGTTTTGTTTATGAAATCAAGCACAAACTATCATAAATTTTCCATAAACCTAATAGAAGGCTTTTTTCAAGATGATCTATTTGAGATTTTTATATTAAACCGTACTTTTATTTTTAAATTAAAAATATTCTTTATCTAATTTTATAAGAGGTTAATACAATCTATGAGAGACAACTCAATTATTATAAAAATATTATATAAATGGTGAAAGTTAATGATTTTTAAGCTAATGTTTTCCCATTAAATTATACCGACAATTGTTTAAATCACTTTGGCCAGTCGCTAAGTAATGTTTTGTCATTTTAATAAATCATTTCAATTTTTCTTCGTTATAGTCACTTGTTGTTCTGATGCTCCTTCACTATTCGCATCTGGAAATTTTTTGTTGATGTTTTTTATTTCACTTTCTACCAGACTGAGAATTTAGAAGAGTTCATGGTTGTATGAATCAAGGACCAACAAGAAATATGGACTTTCCCATAGTTCGTCACCTAGGAGATATGGAGAGCATGTAAAGGGCTCATATTTGAGGAAAGAAAAGTTGATTTCTCCTAGTTAATACACAAGGTTCTTTCTTGGATGAAGGCCACCACCTTAAAGTTCTGTAAAATCTATTAATGTGCCTACAGGATGAAGACCGTGGAAAATAATCCCCTTGCTGGATATTTTGATGGGGCCGCCCAATTGGGAATTTGCATGTGTGGTGTAGTGCTTCATTGATTGGACCACTGAATATCATCTGTGGAGGAATGGGGGCACTGGTACTAACACCAAGGTGGAGGCTATGGCATTTTGGGGGCTACTCTGTTTCATGACACAAAAAAACACGAAGTCTTTAAATATATACGAGGATTCAAAGGCATTGATTAACAATATTAAGGGGACTATTAATTTCAGTCCACCTCTCCTTCTAGGATGGATCAGGAGGATCAAGCACATCCTGAGCTAGCTCCGCACATACACCATCAAGCATATTTATAGGGAAGGTAACACAAAGGTTGATTGTCTATCCAAGGCCGGTCTAACTTGCGACCCTGGTAAAATACAATACATATTTCTGGTTGATGACAGGATCCTGGAAGAGGGTTGGCTATTCATGCTCTAAACGACATGGTCTACCCCAGGGTCACCCTTTATATCGACACAATTTATTACTAAGGCTTTTATATCTTCCTAACAATATGCTGCTATTTTTGGTTATTACATATTATACTAAGTTTATTTTTAACTTTGAGTTAAAATTTACACAACACTTAAATAATTATTACCTGTGTTGGAATAGTCTAATTTTAAATATATTTGACTCTGGAACATACATATCCATCTCATATTGTTGACAAGATGATGAAGTTTATGAACCAAATATATGTACTATTTTTATTTATTAAGAGAAGCCGCATTTTTTTCTTCGAAAAAATAACTCCTATGTCACTTTAAAAAACTTTATGCTAAATGAAGAATATGACTTGGATAATAAATTTATTGATTGGTGGAGTAATGGTTTAGCAATAAAGTATTGGGAGTTTGACCAAACTAAATTGTTTTTTAATGCTAAATGAAGAATATGACTTGGATAATAAATTTATTGATTGGTGGAGTAATGGTTTAGCAATAAAGTATTGGGAGTTTGACCAAACTAAATTTCCATCTTCATGCATTATAAGAATGGTTGTTTCGAGTGAAATTATTATAAATTTGGATAATAAATTTATTGATTTCTGGAATTATGGTTTAGTATTCGGAGTTTGACCAAACTAATTTAATTTCCATCTTCGTATATCCCAAGAATGGTTGTTTCGAGTGAAATTATTATAAATTTTGACAAATTTAATGATTGAGTATCAATTAAATGTGGATTGCATTTAAAATAGAGAAATAGTAGAGTTTATAAAATGGGGAAAATTATGTTTCAACTCCAACAACTATGTATCATATTTACTTGCCAGCCCAGGCAAAGGATAAATCTGGCTAACGTTTTAACCATGAAGCTAAAACCATTGGTGGGGTGAACAGAGTTCTTTGTCAAAGATTCTTCTTTTTTTGTTAAAGAATTAAAAGATATAAATTTGAACCTGATGATACTCGTGTTAGTTTTGATGTGGTTTCCCTATACACTTGCATCCTCATTAAAAAAGCCCTTGATGTCATCTTTCGCCTTACTGATCCCGACACGGCCAAGTTAGTGGAGATTTGCCTCACTTCCACTTTTTTCTGTTTTGAAGGTGTGTTCTATGAACAAACTTGTGAGGTTGCCATGGGTTCCCCCATGTCCCCTATCGTTGCTAACTTGTTCATGGAAGATTTTGAATCCAAGGCTTTATCCTCAACTCTATTTAAACCTAAGCTTTGGAAAATATTTGTTGATGACACCTGCACCATTTGGCAGCACGGGCCAAAAAAATTAGATCTCTTTTTTCTAGCATCTCAATAATCAATCTAAATCCATCAAGTTTATAATGGAGCGTGAGGTTAATGGTTGCCTTCCTTTTCTCGATGTCCTCATTTCTAGGAAATCTGATGGATCTTTCTCCCATGAGATATATCGAAAGAAAACTCACACTGACCAGTATCTTCATGCAAGTTCCCATCATTTCCCTGCGTAGAAGATAGGTGTTCTCAACACATTAGCCACTCATGCTTTGAGGATTTCTGATGAAGACCACTTTTCCAAAGAAAAGTCCCACCTCCTAAATGTCTTTGTCCAGAATGGCTACTATAGGCACCAGGGTATCAAAGCCTTCCTCAAAGTGAGCAAAGGTCCCAAGATCAAGAAAGAACCCATCGAGCACAATTCAGGAGTCCACATCCCCTTCATCCAAGGGACAACTGACAAGATCACGAGAATCTTGAAGAAGCATAATATTTCCTCGACCTTTAGACCCCTCAACACCATTAGGAGTTCCCTCAAGTCTGTTAAAGACCAGGTAAACCCCATGGATATGAAAGGTGTTTATATCATCCCTTGTTCCTGTGGAACCTCTTACATAGATGAAATTAGTCGTTCTATAAATCAGAGGATTAAGGAACATGCTGCTGATATTAAACACGGGAGGACAAAATCCTCAGCTTTAGTGAAACATGTAGAGAAGACCAAACATCATATATGCATTGAGGAGGCTAGAGTTATCGCAAAGATTCCCCATTTTCATCATCGAAGGTTTAGGGAAGCCATTGAAATTGAGAAGTCCTCTAGCAATATTAATAGGGACGATGGCTGGAAAATTAGTAGCTGTTGGATTCCCACCCTCTCTTCTGAATTTTCTCAAGTCTGTTAAATACCAGGTAAACCCCATGGATATGAAAGGTGTTTATATCATCCCTTGTTCCTGTGGAACCTCTTACATAGATGAAATTAGTCGTTCTATAAATCAGAGGATTAAGGAACATGCTGCTGATATTAAACACGGGAGGACAAAATCCTCAGCTTTAGTGAAACATGTAGAGAAGAGCAAACATCATATATGCATTGAGGAGGCTAGAGTTATCGCAAAGATTCCCCATTTTCATCATCGAAGGTTTAGGGAAGCCATTGAAATTGAGAAGTCCTCTAGCAATATTAATAGGGACGATGGCTGGAAAATTAGTAGCTGTTGGATTCCCACCCTCTCTTCTGAATTTTCTTTTTTTTAATATATTTTATATATATAATAATTTATGGTAATATTAATAAAATATATAATAAATTCTAATATTAATATTTATACATAGTGATTTGTATAAATGGTTTATAAACAATTTAACATTTTTTTTAATTTATTAATATTGAATAGGTACTTTCTATATATTTAATGGTTACCATTACTATTAAAAACAAAAAAAAAAAAAAATAATAATAATATATAAAACCATAATATACAGTTTTATATTAATTTTTATTCATAATTAACACCATTATATATATTTAATATATATATTCACAATTTAACATTTATATTATTTTTTAAGAATCGTTTGTATTATATATATATATATATATATATATATATATATATATATAATCAAATATAACTGTTATGATAAATAAATAAATAAATATGAATGGAATATTATCAGATATAATTGTTATTATTAAATATTATAAATCTGTCCTCTTTCCCACCTATGGTCAAACATAGTCGTTTTTTTTTAACTATTAGGTTGACTTGTCTTCCTATTTAACCCTCTTCCTGGATCTATTCCTTCATCGTGCCCTGAAGATGAAACACACTTACTGGTTCAAAACAGGTCGATCCAAATCTTCAATGTGATTTCTTCCTTAAAAAAAATCTTTATACATTATAATATAGATCACAAAAACTTAAATTCAAATATTAAACAATGTTGTTGAAACATGAAAATTATTATTTTGGGAAATTGTCATTTTGTTTATGGTTTTTGTCGGCTCATATTAATTATATTAGGGTTAGGAATGCACTCCGAAGTCTTTGCGGGATTTTTTCTATGTTTGGAACGCACATGGGAGATTAAAATGGGAAAGATATCAATAAATATCTAAAAACAAAGTTCTAAAAACAAACAAATTTTTATATGCTAAAGATATTAGTAAATAATTTAATAAATATCTAGAATTTGATTGAAATCATTATTTTTTATTTTATTTATTGTAAAACATAAAGTACTTGAATTATATAACATCAACGTTTAAAAGTCATAATTTCATCAAAATTAAATTGAAATTCTCACATTTTTATGTTAATCTATATTTTTCATTTTTTTTAATATTTTTTTAAAGGTTTAATAGATTAAAATTAGTCTCATTTCTTGGTAATTCACACTTCTCATATTAGTAGGGAGGGCATAATTCCTCCAATATTCAACACATAACACTCAAGTTTTTAAAGCGGGTGATATTACTTGTTGTTGAAAACGTTGTTATTCTAGCCTATCCAAACCTTCCAAAAAGCAAATTTTTGGGAATGCCAACCAAATTTGCTTGAAAGAGTTTTTTTTTGTTTGAATTTGTCAAGGTAGCAACCCTCCCAAGAAGAGAAGAGGCAGGTGGGCTTATCAAGCCATCAAATTCTAGAGAAGAGGTAGGTGGGCTTATCAAGCCATCAAATTCTAGAGAAGAGAAGAGTAAGGGCGAACTACCAGACTTTACAAACAAAGGAAAAGTTGAGAAGTAGATGACCAATTGTTTCTTCCTGTCTCGAGCATAAAGGACAACACTAGGGGCAAACCATTCCTATTTTCAGAAGATTATATGTTGTTGATATTTTACCATGCGTTAACAACAAGTAAAAGGAGTTGAGTTTCAATGGATAATTGGGAGTCCAAATTTGTGACCAAATGCAAGACTTTGAAGGAAGTCTTGTTTGAAACAATAAAACAAGGTAGCCTTCTTGAGCCATAAATTATGAGTTCTGTCATACCCATTGATCAACAGAGGCCTGATTCCTAGGGGCACAACCAACCAACATCAACATCAACATGATAAGTCGAGCCAAGAGATTGTGCGGAATACAACCCAAGTCTTAGCAAATCCACGAATCAGAGTTATTCCATTTTGAAATATTTGATAGCATGAATTTTCTTTCAAAGATCAAAAAATCTCTCAAGGGGATTAACTCCTCATGACTTTCTAAAGCCTACTTATTAAGGATTCAATCTGACTATAGATTTATTGACTTCTCATTCCCTGAATATCTAGAAAGATGCTCTTTAATCAGATCCATAGATGAATAGAAGAGCCTTCTTTTGGAGCCAAGGGACCGTTGAGGCTAAAATCTTAGCTTTGTTGAAAGTATTTGCACCACAAAACTTTGTTCCACTATGCATAATGATTTGAAGTGTATCTCCACACCAACTTGGCACCTAATGTAATATTCATAAGGGAGGGATCTGGGATCCCCAGGCCACCATGAGACTTACAACCCATTTGATGAGACGAAACTTTTTATGGCTCTTCTTACCACCCTCCCATAAAAATTTCCTCATAATCTTAGCTAGTTTGCAAAGAGTGCTAGCTAGCACTAGGAGAGTTGTGAATTGGTAAAGAGGAAAAGTTGATAATATTGCTTTAATAACTAAGTTTAACCAAATCGCTCCCCGTTGTTGTAGCTTAAACATGAATTTCTCAATTGTTTTTTACTAGGCTTGGGAAGAATGGGATTGTAAGCATATCAAAATCCCCAAATATCTAAAATCTTTCCAAGAGGCTATAGGATGAAACCCAAGAAGGAGACCTAGTTGTTTCTGAACAAGGGGGCTAATATTCCAAGAATAGATTTAAGATTTTCTATCATTAATAAGACCTCCTGAAGCCACTACATATTGATCTAGAAACTACTTGAAGTGCTCTACAATAATTAATGAGGCTCCTCCAAATAAGAGGGTATCATCCACAAATTGGAAGTAATTTATACTCTTGATGCCCGAGACATATCTTACACTTGAAAGGCTTCCATTCCTTCATATATATTCAAGACATCTTCTTAATGAATATGCCATCAAGATGCAAAGGAAAGGTGACAAGGGGCACCCTTAATGAAGCCCTCTTAAGGCTTGAAAAAATCTTGAGGAGCAACCATTCACCAAGGGGGAGATCCAAGGGGAGGAGATACAAATCTCCACCCATTTTATAATTTCCCATTGAAGCCAAATTGAGATAACACTTTTAAATGAAAGTCTCGATTGACACAGTAGAATGCATTTCAAGTTTTATGAGCATACTGTTATCCTTCCTTATACTGCTTGAATGTATTGATGCTTGGACCATGACAATATTATCTATTAGGTGTGTTTGGCCCATGAATTCCCTTGATTCTCAAAGATGAACTTGGGAAGTAGAGGCTTTATGTGCTATGCTATAATTTTAGAAATTATCTTATGAAACATTGCATAAATAGATTGTTCTATACTTAGAGAAGGAGGACAGATTGAATTCTTTGGGAATCAAGGCAATGAAGGATGAGTTAATCCCTCCTCCCATACAATCATGCTTGAAGATGTAATCCATTAGAAAAATTAGATCAAACTTAATGGCATTCGAATAAGCTTGATAGAAGTGGGCCAAAAACCCATTTGGACCCATAACTTTTATCGATCTCAAAGAAAATATTGCTTTTCGTATTCCTCTTCTATAATGCTTCGTAGTAAGGTCTAAATTGTCGTCATTAGACACCAATTTTGGGATTTTATTTAACATTTACTAGATAGCCTCTTCTTTGGGTACAAACTAAGCAGATTATAATGAATTGAAGTAATCAGTAGTTGCCCTTTGGATCCCCTTGAAGTCCTCAATCTACACTCCATCCAGGCTAACATATTTAATGTTATTCCTCCAAACTGATGCCTTAGTTTGGTTATAGAAGAACTTGGTGTTGTGATCACTAGCTAACAACCATAAGCTATGGGACTAGAGGTGTGATTCTTCCTCTTCTAATCTGAGCACATGATGGAAGACCTCAAATTCTGCTTGCTTGTATTGAAAAATCTCCTTTGTGATGGTTTCCTGCTCTATATTCCTTTGGGCTTCTTCCAAATTTGATTTATGCATGTTTATTTTGCCCCACTTGTCTTCATTATTTATTTTTATCCACTTCTAAATGGCTAAATTCAGATTTTTTATTGTTTTTCCCCATATGGTAATTAGAGAACCAATTTCCCACTTGCTCCATGTTGCCTTTACCATATCTGAAAATCCTTCCCTTTGGATCCAAAAAGGAGAGAAGTAGAAGGGCAATAGCAAATAGTCTACTATATGTGATACTTCAAGAGAAATCAGTCAATGATCTGAACTCGTCTAAGGAAGAATCTGAAAGGAGACCCGAAAGTCTTGAGTTAAAAGGGAACAAGAAACTAAAAATATGTATAAGCAGCTTCCAATATGCCAAATTTGTGATTATTCTATGTAAATTTGTTAGTAGTCGGCCTAATATCCATTAGATCCAACGAATTAACCAAATTCTCTAAAATTTCTTGAAATTGATCTTGAATAGGAGAGCCTCCTTTTTTCCCAAGGATGGAGGGTTGTATTAAAATCCCTTGCTATAATCTTGACCTCAAGGGGAGTCTCTACGGTCTAAAAGAGGCGCCCAAAATTGATTTTTTCTGTATATTGAATGAGAACTTACACATTAACAACATTGCACACCTTGTTTAATGGGAGATGGAGCAAGTGAACCACCAACCAATGAGGCACCGAATGCGAGTCAATCAACTTGAAAATAGAGGTAAACCAAACCGAACAGAACCCCCTAGAATCATCGTGCAATCCAATCACTCTAAGCTCATAATTCTTTCATAATTTTGACAAATTTTGGAAGGACCATCATTCCCCCAACTTTGTCTCCTAGAGCAAGAGGATAGCTTCCATTTCCTTTTTCATTAGATATTTAACTCCAAACATCCATTTATTAGAGCCCAACCCCTTGCAATTCCAGGAGAGGAATTTCATTATTTACTATGCAATTTGTTGCCTCCGAAATGGAGACCAAGGTTGTTTTTCTTGACATTTCTAATGACCATTTTGGATGGATTGATTATCATCTAGGTCCCCATTTCCTTATATTTATCAGTTTTTTCATCCTAGAGTTGTTGATTTTTCTTCATCCCTTCTTTTCTTTTTGAACAAGCCATTTCATTTCCCCTGTTTGCATCTAATTTTTCAGACTTAAAGCTTGTTGGTAACCCTCTCCCTTGGGCTTTGAGGGCCCTAGGGGAATGGAATTTTTCTTCTTCTGAATCTAAACCCTCCCCTTAAGTCCCAACAAGGGACTCCTCTAGAGAATGCATCCCTTCTAGAGCTACAGGAGAAGAGGGCTTAGTAGGGCTTGGGCCTTCTCCATTATCATTGTAGTAGTTGCAATTTCCCCTTCTTCTGGCAATTTATTCAAGATATCGAAGCTATTGTTTAGATCTAGATATCTCTCGTTATTACTAGCAGAGGTTCCCTCTTCAAGCATTGTCCCTTGCTTTTTTAGAGACATGGGTCCTTCCAATTTATGCCCTATGGTTGCTTGAGGAGGAGCTTGGTTGTTTGTCTTTGCTTTAGCTGCTCTTCTACCTTCTTCTTGCAATTGTGTGTGAAATGATCATATTCATGGCAAAAATTTCATTTAAATGAAAGTTGATTGTAATCAGATTCCTATATATGAGATCAATTATCTAAGTTTAGATTTATTATTGTTAGTAAACCCTTGTCTAGGTCCACCTCCACACAAATATTGGTGCAAGCTCGCAATCATTCTTGTGGCTTAGCACGGTCAATGTATTTTCCAAGGGCGTTTTTTGTACTCCTAAAAGTTTCCTCATTCCAACAGTGTAGCGGGAAGAAGGGAAGCTTGACTCATACCGAGACTATTGTGAGAACATCACATTCAGGATCTTGCAAAAGAGGGTTTTACACCTTCCTGTTTGAAGTCATTTTCTCAATGCTCTACTTCCAATTAAGCTTGTGATGAAGGTTGACTTCAAAATATTTGTTTGAATTAGCTTCCTCTAAGTTGTTGTCATACACAAAATTAACATTACCAATATTTATGGATTTGATTATCATAACCTTTGTGTTGCCAATATTTACAACATATTAATGTTAGTATAAAAATCCTTGAGAAAATCTCATAGTTGTTCACTAAGATGAAAGGGACACTTAGCCATGAGAAGTCAACATAAAGAAGAAGAATGGTGACTATTCCAACTAAAATAGTGTTATTCAACTTGCTTTTTCCAAACATGCATCTAACTTCTATGTTACAAATAATTTCTTTCAACCAACCCTTGTGTTCTTAAACTTAACAAAAACATTCTCAATCAACCTTATGATAAAACTACTTGAATCAAAAGAAATTTTGAACTCTTCTAATTTATTCAAAAGTTATTGTTAAAGAGCTTGGAAAAAGTTTTCCCAAAGTCAAGAGGCGAACACATAAGATTCTATTTATTTGATTATTTATTTATTTATTGAAGCTGACAAAACCTATCATAACTCAATTGTCAACGAGTAGTGAGGACAATCATCACTTTATAAATGTGGGTTCACTCATAATCATTATTCAAGGAACAACATACCATCTGAAATAACCTATTGGTGGTTCGTGAGGGGGAAAAGTTTCACTCATGCCAAATGCCTTCAACTCCCGGGTTGTTAATATGTTTCATTAGCTCTTAGCGAATTAGATGTTGTTTTAGGTGTTACTCCATGACCAAAAGGAAATTTCAATCTAAATAGTTTCCACATGAAAGCCATTGCCCCTTTTGGTCATCGTTGGGACTACCTCCCAATGGGTCATTTTCTTTTTTAGTATCACTTAACCTTAACCTAATACATGAAGCTAAACATTGCTCCAATAGTTTTACCTTTTACCCAAGGGGTATAAAATTAGTTTTATTCTTAAAAAGAAAAATTAATTTTATATTTTTACTTTTGAACAGTATAAAAGTGAATTACATATATAGTGGTCAAAATATAAGCATAATTTTGTATACCCTAGGGTATCCTAGGCTCCCAATGTACACATACATACATATATGGATATGACATAATCTAAAAAGTTAGACTAGCTTAAATCCATCTTAAATTGGGTGTAATTTTCAATACCGAGATGTAATTTTTGTGTTTTATATATATATATATATATATACACAAAATAATATATGAAATGAGATTAAATGATTAAAACAATTACACCTTAAAAAATTGATTTCTCATAACAATGATCTCTCATAATACTAATAATTATAGGTTTAAAATCCACTTGCATAACTAATTTTAAACATTTTTCTACAAAAAGAAAAGGAAATTTTGATCTTAATTTGATATTACCAATCTCCAATACACCAAAATGATATGTTTACAACATAGTTACCAATTTTAACTGAATCTAGATGAACAATTCCAAAATTTGGCAATTCAATTCGATTTGGCCACTAATATGTTAAATTTGGATTCAATTCGATCATAAAATTGTCCTCCATCTTCTTTAAAGGATTTTGTGAGAAACTCATGACTAGATTTTGTGAAAAACTCATGACTAGGGAAAGAATAGAATATAAAGTGGGTTGACACAATCAATTGGCTCAAGAATCATACTCAAACCCACAAGCAATAGACGGTACTGGATCAATACAAAGTAACCCCTTATTCATTGCATGGCCAGCTAAATGAGGAACTTATCTTGGATTTCCACGGAAAGTGCCTTTTCATCTATTTGGGAAATAGTAGTTGCTTAGGGTGTAGCTCTCACTGACCCCTCTCTCAATACTGAATAACCCCTTATTCATTCTACAGTTAATTGGATAAGGAACTTATCTTGGATCTACATTGCACTACCTTTTCATCTATTTGGGAGGTAGTGGTTGCTTAGGGCATAGTTGTAACTGACCCTCGATAGGAAGTTGCACCCCATCCATTGGTGCCTTTTGCTCTCGAGGCTAATGATTCATGTTGAAATATGGCAACAAGAATATTCCAATTATTTGTCCTTGAATTAAATTGTGAATTAAAATCAAATTTAGTGTTATTAGCTACTTGGAAATAATTAATTTATTTATTCTGAATTAATTAGTTGGAGAAATTCAAGTTAGAAGTCTTTTTGAAGTCATGCAAGAGTTATCCCTTTAATTAAAGAGATAACATTGAGTTATATTTGAGTTGTAATTAGTTAACTCAGTTTACTAAGTTAAGTCCAGAAAAAATTAGTTCCAAACTGTTTAAGGAACTAATAGTGAATTAACAGTCAGTTGATGCATGCATGCATACAACTAGTGCTACTCCAGTTAACTAAAGATTCCCTCATCAGAAACCCATGCATCTCTATTCTGAGAAAGAGTCAATGGACATTAAAATCAAAGACAATGTACTATCAATTGCATGTGTTTTCTCAAAGAGAAAACTCATGCATGCAATCAAGGATTTAATCCTTGAAGATTGCACAATTTTGGAGGAGATCATCCACTTGGTTGAAGGAAAATCATCCACAAGGAACAACACAAGGAAATATGAGCTTGGAGGGTAGAGAGGAAGGTTGGAGAGAAGCCAAGATTCATGTGAGCATCTGTGAGGATTGTACTGAGAGTTGGCTAGCTGTGAGAGCTAAGGCTTTGTATAATTCCTATGTATTTTCACCTGTATGATAATACAATAGTGTGGGGTTTTTAGTTGAGGATTTCCCCAAAGTATTTTCATGTGTATTGTGCCATTGATTCTTCTTCTTTTCGTTATATTGTTCAACTCAATCTTTAAGCTTCTGCAAATTGATAGTAGGAGTAGGTTATAGTATTCTGCTTTGATTTATATTGCATTATCGGGTTAACCAACAATCAAATTTTCTACAATTCATGCCTTCATAATTAAGTAATGTAACAAAGGGTTTTTTTCACATAGATAAGAAATTAGAAACATTTATATTAATGAATCTCTACTAGTATTTCTATTAATGAAGATCTACTTTACCAAAGCACTGAAGGGGATTTTAATCACATTATAAATCCTTCCTATGAGACCTTTTTTGAAAGGATTTTGCAGGAATTCACTTTGACATCAATTGATTTTGAATAAGGATTTCTCAAATATTCTTGTTGCCCATCCTAAACCTTAGTACCTCTTGTTCACTGGATGAATGATATTTAGCTATTTGTTTCTAGCAAGCTTTGCTGGAATCCAATCCCTTCTCAGCTTTTGAGAATTTTGTTTGTGAACAGATCGGACAATTTCTAGGTTTTTTTGGACAACCAGGAGAGCACCAAAACCAACCCTATAAAAATGACAAATGAAGTTTTCAAAAATATTAATAATAAAATCAAATCCATAATATTGTTGATGCTATGATTGATATTACTAAATTCAAACTTGTAGTACTAATCAACTAATAGTTTACAGATTTGAAATCCCAAAGATCATAAACTCGAACTTGGTAACTATAATTTACAGATTTGAACACTCGGTAACTATGGTTAACAGATTTGAAATCCCAAAGGATCATTCGAGCTTATGATCTCTCTGTATGTTTTTTCCTCTTAAATACCCATTGGAAGACAGCATAAAATCACAATGCAAACAATATGTTCATGATCTAAACAATCAAACCTGAAAATAATTGCAGCAGATTACCATCACTTTGAAAGGCAGTAAAACATATATACACAAAAAAGACCAGAAAATAGCAGCAGATTACGATATATACATAAAAAAAGAGAGATTGAGTATTTGATACTTACATTTCAAAGAGGGTCGATCCGTTGAAGAGTCTGCGGGTCGATCAACCCTCTGGAAGTTGACAATTGTTTACTGTTCTTCTGCTGCTGTTCTCTGAAAAGGTCTCCTCTCCTTCTTCTTTTTGTTCTCTAAGTAAAAGTCCAGGTTACTGTCATTGTTCTTCTTCCTCTGCAGAACAGGGCAGCGAGTAAATTTAAAAAAAAATGGTTGATTTGGATTTGGATGAATAGTTTGTAGAGAAAATTGAAAAGCGCAGCGCATATTCTTGCAGAAAATTGCGCCGCGGCACCCCATTTGGTCTACCTCGCTTGCATTTTCTTATCGCCATTTTGTGGTGGTATTGAATATTGGAAAAACAGGCTGGGGACGGAGTAGGATATTCTTCTGCTAGATTCTGGGGACGAGGAGGATATTCTTCTGGTAGATTCTCCTCCCGTTGAATTTAGCTTTTCTTGAATATTGGAAAAACAGTTGGCGCCAAGAATATATAAGCGGAGTGTTCAAGTTCGATTCATAAAAGTATATAGGGTTTGCATTGCGGAAAAAGGAAAAGATTGTTCTTTGGAAAGGGAATGCCTAAGTGAATTGAGATGATATATTGTTTGAAAATAAGAAAAATATGTTGAATGGTTTATGGATAAGTAATTGAAGATATATTAAAAAAAGTCTATATTAAAATGATTTTTCAAATGATTTATTAAAATGTTTTTTCAAATAATTAATTATTAATGGAAAGTTTTATGTTTTGTATTATTCATTATCATCAACGCAGTTGTCTATAATGCGATTTTTTGAAAGCTTTTTTGGTGGGTTTTTCCGGTCAAAATCCGGCAGCAATTTATTGGAATGGCAAGTTTGATAGCTAGTTTCAGCACAATCAAAGTGTCCCAGGGGTTTTTCAGGGTGCTGAATCCAAATATGCAGTTAAAAAACCATTTTAACTGCAACAAATCAAGATTTAACCTCAATTTCTTCCGCCGGATTCCGTCACCGGAATCTCCAAAAAGTCGCATTATAACAACTCCATCATCAACTACTAGTATGTAAGGGAAGGAGATAGTTATATGGTTTAAAGAGAAAAAACACATTCTTAAACAAATGCATACTACTAGTATGTAAGGGAAGGAGATAGTTATATGGTTTAAAGAGAAAAAACACATTCTTAAACAAATGCATATGAAGAAGAAAATTTGAAGCTGTATAGTAAAGAAGGATTTGAAAAAAGAAAAAAGAAAAATTAGTTTGATGAAGAATACATCAAGACAAATGTGAATATCGACATAGTAAATGGTGAGAAAATTAAAAAAAATAATGAATGAGAAGATTTGATTTTAGGAATTGATTATGTCAGTAGGTTAAGGTTACATCATGCTAAAATAAACCCACTATGGTGTGGGAAAATATGGATAGGAAAAACAAGGAGTTTGGGTTCAATTTTGAGCCATTTTAGAACTTGAAATGGGTTTAGGGTTAATGAGGGTTTTGCTAGATGCAAATATGATATATTAAGGAACAATGATGATCTTGTCGTTAAAAATTAAAAAAATATTGAATGGGAAGATTTCATTTTAGGAATTGATTATGTCAATAGGTTAAGGCTGCATCATGCTAAACTAACTCCACTATGTTGTGGGAAAATATGAATAAGAAAAACAAGGAGTTTGGGTTTAATTTTGATCCAATTCAGAACTTGAAACGGGTTTAGGGTCAGTAAGGGTTTTACTAGATGCGAGTATGATATATTAAGGAACAATGATGATCTTGTTGTTAGAAACAAGCAAAAGTTGTTGTCCTATTAAAGTGTGTATTATGTAGGGTTTTAATGAAATGGGCATTGTGCTACTCACTCTTGGGCTTCATAAGAGGTTGAATTCTTTCCAGTTTAATGGGAAAATCTATTTCACTTTCACTAATTCTCTTTGAATTCCAAGGCTTTAACTTTTTTGTATAACATTTTATCAAAATTGTGGCATTAGCCATAGCCTAAGATAAATGGAACAATGGATATTGGAGTTTCATGATTGTTTAGAAAAATCCTTTAATTTATGTTTCTGATGGCGATAGCTTGAGTTATGGTTGTTATCTCTCCAGCGAGAGTATAACATTCTTGGTTTGAATTGCAGCATTGGCCATAGCCTAATATAAGTGAAACAATGGGTTTGGGTGTTTCATGCTTGTTCAACATAGCCCCATGATTTATTTTTGTGATAATAATAGCTTGGGTGATGGCTCTTATGTCATTAGCAAAAGTATGCCTCCATTTTCCACTACCTCTCTACCTAACTCACTTAGACAACTCTTGCACTTGTTCCTAATTTAAATCCCCATCAAATTATCTACATCACAACCAAAATCATTATATATGTCAAATCCATATTTCAATGCATCATAGCCAATATGATAATTTTTTGGTTTTCAGACCTTACCTACATTGAAGTTTACACCTTTTATACCCTAACCAAACCTCATTGTCACAATATGCTTTATAGCAAATAGTTTTAGGCTATCCTTTTTATAAGAGGAAATTTAAGTAACCTGAAGAAAGGAACAAGTAAATTTGTGGGAAGCCATTGACATTCAATAGGAAACATATTGAAATAATACATTTTAAGTTAACCTATTTATCCTAAAATGTCAAGCAAGAAAGAAACCAAAGTGACATTTAAGCACGAAAGTAAAAGTAGGATAAGTATTTCCTATAAGACAAGGTATTTGAGTAGATCTCAGCGTTCTCTTATTTTAATAATAATACTTCATGAAACTAATAATATCATAGACCAGCTATTCATAATTGCCATTTTGTTAAGGATAGAATGTATCCACTCAATTCAACCTTTATATTTCGTTTCCCTTGAGGGTTGAGTAAATGCATGTGTTATTTTTCCCCTTTTCTTTTAAATAAGGAATATAGTTTTTTTTGTGTATAATGAAAAGTTAAGGTAGACTAAATACAAAATAATACAAAGGGTAAAACAACATAAGAAAACAATAGATTTAAAGTAAGAGATAATATTTCCAATACCAATTACAAACTTTAATAGAAAGCTCAGTGAGAGAAAACAAAACAAGGGAAATGAGAATTTAAGAGCGAGAGTGCATGCCATCATATTGTAGTTGGAGCCAATCAATGTCTCACAAAAGAAGATTATTCTTATTTATGGTGAAAATCCAAGTTGTATTTAGAAGTGTGTTGATGAAAATAGTTGACAACAAAAGAACTCTATGGATGAGCTATTGGTTGTGATAGGTAATAGATTGTTTTTTGAATTCTTTTTGTATATAATTGAATAGATATACAAGTTCTTAAATGTGTAATTTTGAAGGAAATGTGGGCAAGTTCTTCCTAAGCTATAATTTTCCTTATTTTGAATGATAATAGTATAAAAACCTTTAATGCTAAGGATGAACTCTTACCAATATAAATTATTTTCCCACCCCCAAGGTGAAATCCAAACAAAATAACTTTACAAACTAAGAAAATTTTCTTCACAATATGTACATTACAAACCATCCTTAACATTGGTGCTCAAATAATCAATTAGTCTTAATCATTCCCTATGTCATGAAAGTAAGTTCCACTAAATTCATATTCTTCTTGCTATGGTGATGCAAAATCTACATTAATAAAGACAAAATAAAATATTTCAACATTTAAACAAAAATTATTTTCCTAAAAAAAGAGATACCCATTTGAGAAAGTCACACAAAAGATTGGTCTTGGAGTATGACCTAAAATTACTTTTGCTTGGCTAATTGCTCATCTTCCATGGATTTAAGGAAACATATTAAAGGCCTAGGACCCAAAGACACCAGAAACATTTGGTAGGAGAAAAATCCCTTAGGATGACAGTGGTCAGAAGGGATGCGAAATTTAATGAGGAGAAGGCAATGAGGTTTTCCCTTGAGAGGGAGCTTCAGTTACAACCTGATCAGGAGATTTTGGCTCAAAAGGAACAACCTCAAGAAGTTCTGGAGCAACCATAAGCAGAGGAGGAGAGAGTGGAGACATCTAGAGAAGGAAGGAAGTGAACCAGGGAAGTTAACAGATTATTGTAGGATGCTATAGAGAATGTGGGAGCACCCACATCACAAAATAGGCAGAGGAGGTCACCGAATAGGTACACTGGGTACATGTCTCTAATGAGTGAACTGGTTGAGACATGACCATACTCACTTTTGGAAACATTTCAACAACTAGTACGGGTTGATGTTATGGTAGAGGAATATGATTCCATTGCCAGAAACAATGTTTGGGAAGTGGTCCCAAGGCTAGTAGAAAAATCAGTGGTTGGTTCGAGATGATTTTACAAGGTAAAGCATGAAGCAGATGGGAGCATGGAGAAACACAAGGCCAAATTTCTGGCCAAGAGGTTATCTCAAGTGGAGGGAATTGACTATGAGGAGACCTTTGCTCCAATAGAAAGGTACTCATCCATCAAGTCAATTAGCATTGCCAATGCAGATGGGTTGGAAGGTCCACCAAATGGATTTCAAGACAATATTCCTCAATGGAGTTATTGAGGAGGAGGTGTATATTGAGCAACCATAGGGGTTTGAGACTTTCAACAGAGAGTCGCAGGTGTGCAGACTCAAGCGAGCATTGTATGGACTCAAGCAAGTACCCTGTGCTTGGTATATCAGGATCGATAGTTATCTCACTAGTTTGGGCTTCACCAAAAGTGAAGCAGATGCAAACCTTTATTACATTGTTGTAGAAGGTAAATTATTGACTATTGTCTTATATGGTAATGACTTTATCCTTATAGGTGATAAGCATCTGATCAGATCTTGCAAGGAGGAACTTGTGAGAGAGTTCGAGTTGAAGGACATGGGACTCATGCATTGTTTCCCCAGTTTGGAAGTATGGCAAGGATATGGGGAAGTGTTTGTCTCTCAGGGAAAGTATGCCAATGAGATACTAAAGAAGTTCTACATGGAGAGTGATAAACCCATGGACACTACTCTAGCAGGAAGCTGGAGGAAAGAGGATGCCACTTCAGGTGAGGAAGTGGAGGCTACCATCTACAGGCAGCTTGTGGGTTCACGTTTTTTTGGTGAACACACGAACGGAAATGTGTTATGAAGTTAACCAACTTAGTCAAGCCAACCAAAATGTCATGGATGGAAATAAAGCTGTGTTGAGATACCTCAGAGGAACCACTCAGTTTGGTCTTTGGTATAGATGGACAGAGGGAGTGAAGCTGCAAGGCTTCATAAATGTAGATTTTGGGTAGGGAGTCCATCAGACAAGAAGATCACTTCAAGAGGAATTTTCAGTGTTGGGTCAGTAACAATTTCTTGGTACAATAGGAAGCAAGTATCTGTGGTACTCAACTCAGCAGAAGCAGAATACATGGTTGCAAGTCAAGCAGCATGTGAGGATATCTAGATGAGAAATATTATTGTTGGGTTATTTGGTCAAAAGATGGATCCTACAGTGATTTACTGTGACAATTAAAGTTGTATCAAACTCTCGGAGAATCCAATATTTCATGATCGATCCAAGAGAGAAATACAACATGAAATTCAGTTATTGTCAAATGTTACTCTTCCGAATGTTGGAATGTATCGTATGCTGATCATAGAAAATGAGGAAATCAAGAAGAAAATCCAAGAATTGTTAGAGAAAGGTTTCATCCGGCCAAGTTCTTCTCCATGTGGTTCACCCATAATCTTAGTGCCAAAGAAAGATGGTACATGGAGAATGTGTGTCGATTTTAGAGCCTTAAATAAAATTACCATCAAGAACAGGTATCCTCTTATGAGAATAGATGATTTGCTTGATCAACTAAAACATGTTGTTTATTTCACTAAATTAGATCTAAGAAGTGGATATCATTAGATCCATATTGCAGAGAAGGATATCTGGAAGACTGCAGTTAAAAGTAGACAAGGATTATTCTAATGGTTGGTAATGCCCTTTGGTTTGACTAATGCACCAACAACTTTTATGCGGGTAATGAATGATGTGTTCCATCCATATCTTGACAAATTTGTTATAATCTACTTATACGACATTCTCATGTTTAGTAAAAGAAAAGAATAACACGTTAGACACATAAAGCATGTATTAGAAGTGTTACAGAAGGAACAGTTGTATCTAAAACTTGCCAAATGTGTGTTTGGAAGAACTTCACTAAATTATGTTTGTTACATTGTTGGAGGAGGCAATCTAAAAGTAGATCTAGCTAAAATTGAAGCAATTGTTAAGCGGCCAAGACCACAAAATGAAACTGAAGTTCAAAGTTTCTTAGGCGCAATTCAGTATTGGAGAAAAATTATTTCTCAATTTTCTTTAATTGCAGCACCACTACATGCTTTAACAGGGTCTAAAGTTACTTTTCAGTGGGGAGGGAAGCAACAAAAAGCTTTCAACAATATTAAGCAAAAGCTATTCATAGCTCCAGTCTTAGCTTTGCTTGACTTACAACAGCCATTTGAGATAGAGACCGATGCTAGTGGTTATGCCATGGGCGCAGTTTTATTATAGAAAGGAAAACCTACTTGTTTTCATTCAGAGACTTTTTCCAAAGCAGTGATAAATTATCCAACTTATGAAAAAGAATTGTTTGCATTAGTAGAAAGTGTTAAAAAATGGAAACATTACTTAATGGGAAAAGAAACCATGATTCATACAGACGATCAACCACTTCAGTACCTTCAGTCACAGAATAAATTGCAACAATCTCGCCATTATAGGTGGATGGGATTTCTTCAGTAGTTTCATTTAGTCATCAAGTACAAGAAGGGAACAACGAAAAAAGTAGTTGATATGTTATCAAGACTATCTTTGAATGCTTTAGTAGTACTTCAAAATATTTCTTTAAAGCATGAAAGTTATTTAGAACAATATGCTACAGATGCTGATTTTAAAGATGTTTATGAATCACTGACTCAAGGTACTCTGATTGAAGGAATCAATTATCATGTTCATGATAGGTTGTTATATCATTTGGGTAAGTTGTGCATACCACAGACAGAAAGGGCACATGTCATACAAGAAGCTCATTCTTCTCGTATATCAGGACATTTTGGTGTAAGTAAGACAATGGCACAAATAAAAAGGTATTGTTACTGGCCCCGAATATATGAAACAATTGTTAAATAGATCAAGGGATGTATAATGTGTTCCACAAGCAATCCAAACAATCGAAATATTGGATTGTATATGCCACTTCTGGTTCCTTTACGACCATGGGATAGTATTTCCATGGATTTAGTAGGAGGATTATGAATGCCCAGGAAAGGACATGATTATATGTATGTTGTGGTGTATCGATTCAACAAAATGTGCATTCTCATTTCATGCAAAAAGAAAGTCACTGCTGAATAGACTACACATATGTTTTTTGAACATGAATGGGTTCATTTTGGGTTACCTACTTCTATTATTTATGACCGAGATACTCATTTTGTAGAAGACTTTTGGTCTACTTTGTGGGGATTCACGGACACAAAACTGAAGAAGAGCACAACTTTTCATCCGTAAACAGATGGAAAAACAGAAGTGGTTAACAAAACTGTGATACAGATCCTTGGAGGCTATGGTAGCAAACATCCCAAGGTGTGGGATGAATCATTGTCTTATGTGCAACATGCTTATAATAGAGCCTTTCATTCTTCGACTAATAAGTCGCCATTTAAGACATGTTTTGGGTATCTACCCAAATCACAGATGGGTTTCATGTTTGGTGAAGATGAGGAAGTAGATGGACATAGAGAAGCCAAGAGGGTGCTCAAGTTCATTGAACGAATACAATGAATACATGAAGCAGTTCAAGAACAATTAGAGAAGAGTTAGGTGTTGAGGGACAGAGTCCCCTAGGGTTTTGGGTCAACATCCTAGTAGAGCGGGGGTTATCTACAGTAAAAAACAAGCATTCCACACAACCATGATACTTAAATAAGCAAACTGCGCGAAGAGAGGTGCACCTGGGGGTCCTTCGTTCGGGTAGATCCAGCCAGGGTTCAAACCCTCTTGGAGTTCCTCTTAATCCTTGAACCTGTAAAACAACCAATTCAAAGAAGCATAACAATATATGGACCAAGTATCATATAGAATTCAACTTCGTAACATATTGTCAGGAACAAGACAAAGGTTTCTTTATTGCAAATAACTAAAACAAAGTAAGGAATGATATCACCTGAACCTTCCTCTTGCTGGCTCCAAGCGGAACCGTCCTCCGGATCCATCCAATCCCAAGTCTTCAAAAGGGTCCTTCCATGACTCACACAAAGATATCTCAACTAGTGAAATGACATCATAACTCAAGGAAACAAGGGTTTCCTGCAATGGGGGAAGTGCTAGAAGCATAAGGATCTGTAGACCTGATCAAGGATAATCTCAGTAGAGTAATTTTCTCTCTATTCTCTCCTCCTATTAGGCCTTCCCATTAAAGCCTTTTTATACTTCTCCCAAAGTAGCTTTTTAGTTGGGAATTCGTTGGGCCATGGGCACTAATAGGTAATCAACATGCAAAACTCGTGATCTTTGCCCGAAATTAAGGAGATTTAATTTTTTTTAAGCGTTTTAAGACATATACGCTAGTTGGGTATACAATGACCCGTGTACACACGCGTTGAGCTCAACCCAATGTCGTGTACAGGGAGTAAAACATTATTTTTTAAGTATTTGGACTAGGTCTGGAGGAGGGGTTTCCCTAGCACATAAATGCAGCATCACAAATATCAAGGGTGATATTTGGAGCTATAACAGATGCCCCCTAATATATGAGGTCAGAAGGGGTACATGATGGTCGAAATGTATTAAGTACATGGAAAGGAAACCCGTCAAAAACTGAGAAGAACTTCACCAGATTTCAGCCTGCCAAGCCATAAAAGGAGATCAGTAAGAAACACTGTCTGAGGTGAGCATACCCATGCTCAGAGAAAGTAAAGCATGTCCACATATCAAGTACAAGCGGATCCACTAAGTATACAAGTATAGAAGACTGGAAATACATAATGGATCATCTGATCATGATCGAACAAGTACATGTCTGAATATCACATATAAAAATGTCAATGATGTTGAAGGATGAAGCTAATCATTGTTATCAAAGAATGATCCCAATAGTACGAAATGAACATGATAGAATAATATGGTACTACACTGCAAACTCAGGTACCAACATATAGAATGTCGCCATGAATGACTGCAACATATAAGATGGAATGGCATCAACTAGCAGCAACAAGAGTAACTGTCAAGTGAACCAATGAATGCTAATGTAACCCAAGGTCTTCACCGAACACCGTGGTACATTTCTACACAATGGGAATGAATGAGCTGAAGTCGACCATGTGAGAAATCATTTGATTACCGGTCATTGATGTATACCGTTAACAAATGTGAGACTACTCACCGATGATGATAATGAGAGTCAAGGTACCCCAGTACAATCTAGCAAGTGTGAATAGATGATTTGAATTCGAACACCTGGAAGAATCTATCGATGAGGAGACAATGATGGTTTCCCACTATCGATAGTGAAGGATTTGGCACTAATGACTGCAAACCCCAAGGTACTGCAAAATGGACTCTAGACCTTTGCCCCAGAGCAATGAGTCATAGTTAATGGGGAAGGATTTGCTAGAAGGAAGGCATTAAGGCATCCTTCATCAATCTAGCGCGAGTGTAACCTATAGGCCAATAATGTGGAAGGAATCAAATGAAAAAGATGCAGTAACCCGACTGAAGCACGTTTCTGGTGTACCCAATATGTGGCTAGCACACAACAGAAACCCTTTGAACTAATCAATAATAAAATCTGACACAAAGGCGAGGTATCCACCAATAGGGTCAAATGGAAACCAAGGTACTGCACGAATCCCAATGTGTGACAATGGAAGTTGACGTCGAACATAAGGGAAACCACTCAGTCAAATACCCATGATACTAATTGATGCTGAGCACAAGGTGACCTATCAATAATGAAAATAGGGCCAAGGTGGAGCTCTAAGCATGTCCTTAGAGCAAGATGTTGTCGTCGATAAGGACAAGACCCACCAGCAAGAAATCAATGGAGACCTTCTCAAACCGGCATGAGTAAAGGACCAATCTAACTAATGTGATGATAGACAAGACACTGACAATTAGGGATGGCAGACTAAAAAATGATTTAAGAGACATTGGAGAGAGGTCGACTCAGGCTTACTTCCCTTGAACAAAAGCACCACTCAAATGATGACTTTGTGGCAGCACATGATAACATTGTATAAGCTCGTCACGCAGGAGGCATGAATGAACTCTTCATATGATTGGAAGAGATAACCAATCGGAGGAGGAATAACTCAATAACAAAGTTAACGCATACCTAAGCCAAACTAGATCCCACCCAAATGGAGGAGACTTTTTTTGAGTGCTTTGTTCAAGGGCGACATGACTCTAGCTACCAACAATAAATGAAAATATTGTCCCATTACCGTTTTTTTTGGAATATATAATTTTTTTGTCTTTTTCATTAAGCTTGAAAAAGAATAAAAGAATGCTATAATACAGTGGAAAGAACGAGTGTCAGTGAAACAAATGATCTAGTTCCTGGGAATGGAACAATCTTATGCTCAATGCAGGGAGGCGAAAACTGGTCAAAGACACTCAAATGTGTGTTCCTTCCACAGGTGATAGTGTGTCAAGTTGTAGAAGTCAAGGGGATGCAAGTT
Organism: Pinus taeda; assembly: GCA_000404065.3. Classification (NCBI taxonomy): domain Eukaryota; kingdom Viridiplantae; phylum Streptophyta; class Pinopsida; order Pinales; family Pinaceae; genus Pinus; species Pinus taeda. The sequence continues at coordinate 53,880 of APFE031135660.1, forward strand.
TGATTTTGCAGACGTCATGGTCAAAAGTTGGCTTAAACAGGAGTCTAAGTGAGGCCGGCTAAAGGCAAAAAGGTGCAAATAGTCAATATGTAATGCAGTAGTACAACTCAATATGAGTGCCGAGTGACAACAAGGTACTAACTAGGGCACCCATGATAAGGTAGGCTCTACCACAAAAGTCATGATACTTCTAAGCAATGAGAAGGTTCCACACCATAACTTGGTGGGGTCGATCCTAAGGCCAAAACGGGAAAGGAAATTGATAAGTGCATAATGCAGGTGAAAACCTAACCTATATGCCAGTTTCGAGAACCAATACCTGTCCAAATGGATCAACCGTGACAAATTCCAAAGGAGAAATCTTCCAAGTTCTGTAAACATAAATAGGAACACTATACAAGAAGTTAATACATCCCACATATAGATTTCCTATAAAATCTTGTGTTATAGAATGCAAAACTTGAGAATGCATACCTTATATATACAATATGGTATTGTTGAGGGACAAAGTCCCCTAGGGTATTGGGTCAATACCCTAGTAGAGTGGGGGTTATCTAGAAAGAAAAACAAGAATTCCACACAACCATGATACTAATATAAACAAACTATATGAAGAGAAGTGCACCTGGGGGTCCTTCATTTGGGTAGATCTAGCTAGGGTCCAAACCCTCTTGGAGTTCCTTTCGATCCTTCAATCTGCAAAACAATCAATTCAAGAAAGCATAACAGTATATGGACCAAGCATCATAAGGAAATCAACTTCATAGCATATTGAAAGGTAGTTAGTTATACAATTGAAACAACCATTTATATGTAAATCATAACATTGATATCATAAGCATGAAGAATATTAATATTAGAAACAAGACAAGTGTTTCTTTTATTATAGATAACGAAAATACAGAAAGGAATGGTTTCACCTGAGTCTTCCTTTTGCAGGCTCCAAGCGGATCCGTCCTCCGGATTCGTCCAATCTCAAGCCTTCAACAAGCTCCTTCCATGACTCACTCAAGGATATCTCAACTAATGGAAAGACATCATAACTCAAGGAAACAAGCATTTCCTATAATGGGGGAAGTGCTAGAAGCACAAGGATCTTTAGACCTGATCAGGGATAATCTCAGCAGAGTGATTTTTCTTTCTATTCTCTCCTCTATAGGCCTTCCCATTGAAGCCTTTTTATACTTCTCCCAAAGTAGTTTTTTAGTTGGGAATTCGTTGGGAACAGTTGGACCATGAGCACTGATAGGTAATCAACAAGTAAAACCCATGATCTCCACCCTAAATTAAGGATATTTAATTTTTTTAAGTGTTTTAAGGCATATACATGGGTTGGGTATACACAGACCCATGTACACGCGCGTTTAGCTTAGGGCAATGTCACGTATAGGGAGTAAAACACTGTTTTTTAAAGTATTTGGACTAGGTCTAGGAGGGGTTGCCCTAAGCCATGAGTACAACATCACAAACATCAAGAGTGAGATTTGGAGCTATAATAGATGCCCCCTAATATGTGAGGTTAGAAGGGGTACATGATGGCCGAAATGTATTAAGTAAGTGCGTAGAAAGGAAAACTATCAAAAACTGAGAAGGACTTCACCAGAGTTCAGCCTGCCAAGCCATAAAAGGAGATCAGAAAGAAACACTGACTGAAGTGGGCATACCCATGCTCAGAGAAAGTAAAGCATGTCCGCATATCAAGTACAAGTGGATCCACTAAGTATACATGTATAGAAGACTGGAAAATGCATAATGGATCATCTAATCATGATCGAACAAGTACATGTCTAAATATCACATATAAAAATGTCAATGATGTTTAAGGATGAAGCGAATCACTGATATCAAAGACTGATCCCAAAAGTACCAAATGAACATGATGGAGTAAAACAGTACTACACTACAAACTCAGGTGCTAGCATATAGAATGTTGCCATGAATGAATGCAACATATAAGGTGGACTGGTATCAACTAGCAGCAATCGGAGCAACTGTCAAGTGAACCAATGAATACTGATGCAACCTGAGGTCTTCCCCGACCGTCGTGGTACATTTCTACACCATGGGAATAAATGATCTGAAGTCGACCATGTGAGAAATCGTTTGATTACCAGTCATTGATGTATACTGTTAACAAACGTGAAACTACTCACAGATAATGATAATAAGCACCAAGGTACCCAGTACCATCTAGCAAGTGTGAATAGATGAGCTGAAGTTGAACACCTGTAAGAATATATCAATCAGGAGACAATGATGGTTTCTCACTTTCGATAGCAAAGGATCTACCACTAATGACTACAAACCCCAAGGTACTACCAAATGGACTATAGATCTTTGCCCCAGAGCAATGAGTCATAGTCAATAGGGAAAGATTCGCTAGAAGGAAAACATTAAGGCATCCTTCATCAATTTAGCATGAGTGTAACCTGTAGGCCAATAATGTGGAAGGAATTGAATGAAAATGATGTAGTAACTCAATCGAAGCACATTTCCGACGTACACAAGATGTGGCTAGCGCACGCCAGAAACCATTTGAACCAACCAATAATGAAAGCTGACACAGAGGCGAGGTATCCACCAATAGGGTCAAATGGAAACCAAGGTACTACACAAATCCCAATGTGTGATAGTGTAAGCTGATGTCGAACACAAGGGAAACCACTTAGTCAAAGACCCATGATATTGATCAATGCTGAGCACTAGGTGACCTATCAATAATGAAAATAGGGCCAAGTTGCAGCTTTAGGCCTGTCCTCAGAGCAAGATGTCGTCGTTGATAAGGACAAGACTCGCCAGAAAGAAGTCAATGGAGACCTTCTCAAACCAGCACAAGTAAAGGACAATATAACTGATGTGATGATAGACAAGACACTGACAACCAGGGATGGCTGACTGAAAAATGAGTCAAGAGACACTGCAGAGAGGCCGACTCAGGCTAACTTCCCTTGAACAAAAGCACGACTCAATGTGACTATGTGGCAGCATATGATGACTCTGTATAAGTTCGTCATGCAGAAGGCATGAATGAACCCTCCATATGATTGGAAGAGATAACCAATCAGGGGAGAACTGACCAAATAACAAGTTTAAGGTGTACTTAAGTCAAAGTAAATCCCGCCCAAATGGAGGAGACTTTGTTTTGAGTGCTTTGTTCAAGGGCGACACGACTGACTCTAGCTACCAACAATAAGTGGAAATATTGTCCCACTCCCGCTCTTTTTGGAATATATAATTTTTTTTTCTTTTTCTTTAAGCTAGAAAAAGAATAAAATAATGTTATAGTACAGTGGAAAGAATGAGTGTCGGTGAAACAGATGATCTAGTTCCTGGGATTGGAACAATCTTATGCTCAATGCAGGGAAGTGAAAACTGGTCAAAGACACTCAAAGGTGTGTTCCTTCCATGGGTCAAGGTGTGTCAAACTGCAAAAGTCAAGGGAGTGCAAGTTTGATTTTGTAGTCATCATGGTCAAAAGTTGGCTTAAACAGGAGTCCAAGTGAAGCCGGCTGAAGGCCAAAAGGTGCAAATGGTCAAAATTCAATGCAGTAGTACAACTCAACAGAAAGGAGCCTCTAGGGTATATGCCCAGAATGAAGCGAAGAAGCAAAGAGGAATGAGTCTTCATTGCATAAGTCATGGTGGAACTACAGAGGACTCTTGAGCCTACTCAGATTGAAGCAACATGGGCAAAAAATGTCAGCGAGGTGCTAACTACAATTCCCATGAAAAGAATGTCTCTACCATCATGTCATGATTTAAAAATCGGCGAGTGTAGATGGTTTACGAACCATAACATGATGGGATTAACTTTATGGAAAGTGTATCGAAAAATGGAGGCTAGTATGCATAATGCAATGGAAAAAATGGTTTCCCTAACCTATATGTCAGTGAGAAAACGATACCTGCCATGACGGGTCAGTAGTCATGGAACCATCTCTAAATTATCGAAAAAGCATCCAAAATGTCCTGAAATTCAAACTGTTCTCGACATTCCAAACTCCCAAGTTAAAAGTTACATGAGACAAAAGAAAATCAAGTTTTGAAAAAAATTGACAGTTTCAAAGCTTATAAAATAGTTTTTTGACTCACCATTATCACTGTTTGATTTGAAAACAAATGAGTGAAGCAAAAGGAGCAAGCATTGCCATTTTCCAAATTTGACCATTCAAATCTTCCCAAAATCACAAGGTAACCCTTAAACTTATCTTGCATTCAATTGTGATTGGTTTTAGAATTTTTAATTCAAGTTTCACCATTGAATTATTTTCAAAAAATTTGTCGCGGTGTATACGTGGGTTGGCTATATGCAACCCGTGTATACACAGGCCCTAGGCATGACTGTGTATGAAACAAACTCAGGTATACACCACGAAAACTTCAAAACAAAAATCTAACGGTCCAAATTTGTTTTTTCTTCAGGATGCCAATCACTTGAAGAGAAAGAGAACATGCCTTAGTGGAGGATGAGGTTATGAATGATCCTAATGCCCTGGATGCCTCAAGAGGATGCGGTTTGCTAAAGTTCTTTAAAATTCCAATCATGAACGCAAGCACTTTCCTGCTCAAAATTCTCATTCACTACTAGAGCATCGAGGATGACTCACTTATGGTTGATCAAATGCCACTCAAGATAGAGGTTGAGGATATTTATTTCATCACAAGCCTTTCCCGGAGGGGAGAGGTAGTACATTCCACAAGCAGATCACGAGGCAGTCTCTCTATCGAGGACTACATGCATATATATTGCCCAGGTCATCCAGAAAAGGTTGGAAGTCAAATTCCAATCAAGCATATGGAGAGTTTATCACTGAGGATCATTCTATTCACTATAGCCAGAGTGAACAGATAAGCTTCCTTACACCATGCCTCACAGCTAGCCATGAGCTTGGCGGTAGATTGTCTCACCACCGTATTTGATTGGTGTACTCCTCTTCTCGCCAACCTAAAGAGCCAAATTACTTCTATCAAGAAGGGGTAGACCAAAAACTTTGGGTATGGAACTATTTTGTGCTATTTCTTCTTTGAGAGGGTCCCTACACTCCATCCTAGAGTATCAGTTTCGATCAGCACCCCACAAGATCCACGAATGGGTAGGTGGGCTGACTTGATGAAACGATTAGGAGGTGGGGACATTCCATGGACTGCTTTCGACGATGACTTCTTCTCCTGGTGGGAGTAGCAGATCATCGCCGTAGATGACTATCCCTAAGTTGTGTTGGACTTCCGAGGAGATCCTGATCTAGCTTTGCCACCAACCACAACATGGGGCGATATAGGTAACAAATGTTTTTGATTTTTTGATTTTTATGATTTTTTTTATAATTTTTCAAATATAAAAATGAATTTTGGAAAATGTTTTTGATAGGATTCAAATGACTAATATGATGATCATGTTCCAAATATTGGGCCAGTAAGACCAGATGGGTTCCCATGGCATGGACATCGTGGCCGAGGTGCCGAAGAGGTGGCTGCGGACACAGAGTGACTTCTACACAATTCAACGGCACTTGGTGAGACTAACTCACCGAGAAATGATGGATGTTGTAGAGGATATCCCTATAGATATGCAGCGTCATGTGATTGGCATGCCACGAGACTAGGTTCGCACTCTTAGGTGTGTGGCCAAAGCAGTAGTCGCATACTTAGCTGCTCATCCTGAGGCGGGGCATTAAATGTACTAGACATGATTATGGGCATTTGAGTCCCAATTTTTGTATATTATTTTCGACACACTTATGTACACCTGAAATATTTTATGATATATATATATATAATTATTATTATATATATAATATATATATATATAATACAGTTTCGACTTTTTGATGCTTGATTTTATTGTGATGAATGAATGATGTGCCAGTCTAATGCTTGATTAGCGACAAAATCGGCTAACTAATTATGAGATCTTGGAATGTACAAATAATTAATGTAAGTAAACGATCTTTGCAACAACCTCACCCTTAAATACTGGTGATATAAATATGGATCCCTTACCCGATAAATGTTATTTAATTGTGACACTATCAATTGTGAATCAAGATAGACTACCAACGAATCGATTTCATAAGAAATTGCTTCGGATAGTAAATTAATGATGGTAGTATATTTAGCCATATTATTTGAAGTGGGACCAATGCATACTCCCCTTGACACCATCAACTAACCAGTTGGATAGTAGATTACCCAAGCTGCAGAAGTGAGGTATTGAGTGTGACAACTAGCACCGTCGACGAATCCAAAATAGACCAAGTCATTCATCAACAGTTGCCACAGTAGACCAAAAAGTTTCGATATCAAAAAAATCCCGATGAGATATGTACAAACATACAAAATGTACAAAGAAGCCATTGCCTAGCTTCTACATAAGCAAAGTACTTCTTGAGGTACAACCTATTTCAGTGGTCTGCCAACTTGTTTCCTTCAAAATCGATTAACTCATATGCCCCCTTTTCTAAAACTCATTTAACTATAAAGGGATCATACCACATAGGCTTGAACTTGCCTGCCCCCAAGGCATCCTTATCTTGGTCATAGACCAAGACAAGGTTGCCTTCAAAAAAGACTCGAGGACGGACAACTTTATCGTACTGAGTTTTAACCATTTTCTTATGACCCTCATTGATTGTGGTGGCATCTGAACGCTGCTCATAGAGATGTTCTAAATGAAGGAGGCGATCTTCAAGACTAGAGGTCTTTGGAAGGAGCTCAACAGCTAACTTAAAAGATGGAATTTCACATTCAACAAGAAAGATAGATTCCAACCCATAAACTAACTGAAAAGGTGTAAAACCTGTAGCAGTCTTTACGGAGGTTCGATATGCCCAAAGAACCGAATACAACGTAAGATTCCAATTGGACCGATTTTTGTCGATCGTCCTTTACAGGATCGTCTTAAGGGTTTTTTTCACTACCTCGGCCTGTCCATTAGCCTGAGGATAATATGGAGACAAGTGCTCCTACTGGAAACCCAATTTAAGAGCTAATTCAGACATTAGTTGGTTCTTGAAATGACTGCCATGGTCAGTGACAATCTCTCTTGGGATATCGAATCTTGAGATAATTTGATTAAAAAGGAACAATGTCGCTGTTTCACTGTCATTTTTATAAGTGGGCATGGCCTTAGCCCACTTCGTGAAGTAGTCTACGACCACGATAATGTACTTGTGATTTGCTGCTGAAGGTGGATTACAAGTTGTAAAATCAATACCCCACTTAGTAAAAGGACCGATAGTGACAATGGGGAAAGAGGAGCTAGATGTGCGCGCATCTTCCGAGTATAAACTTGACACAGGTGACAACGTTTTACCGCTTCAACACAATCTTTGAAGAGCGACGGCCAAAAATAGTCGGCACGCAAGATATGCTAGACTGTAGCAAGCCCTGAAAGATGACCACCACAAGCTCCACTGTGGCAATCATTGAGCTCTGAATCTTCTTCTTCTAAGGTTAAACAATGCCGAAGGATTGAATCAGCCCCTCGATGATATAATGTATCACCAATGATGGGATAGTTCTTAGCTAGGTGACGTAATTTTCAGCATTCATCCTTAGAGAAAGTAGAGGGAAACTTTGAATTCTGGAGATAGACAATGATATCTCCATACCAAGGGTCGAGTGAAAAGATGAGGAAAAATGTTCATCAGGAAAACTTTCCTCATAAATAGTATCCTCTCCACAAGGCAGCTCGAAAATTAACTCTGCAAAAACCAAAGATTTCTTAGACTTGGCAGACAAGAACTCGAGATCAAATTCTTGTAATATGACTATCCATCGATTATATTTGCCCCCAATCACTCACCTACTGAGGACAAACTGGAATGGATTGACCATCGCTAAGAAAAAAGTTTTGCATAGCAAGATATAATGGTGGAGCCGCTGGACAACATGGACAACTGCCAAAGCCAACTTCTCAACAGGAGAATAGCAAAGTTCAAGACCTATCAAGCCTCCACTCAAATAATAAATCACATGCTCCATGAGAGCATCGTCTTCCTAAATGAGAACCATACCTATGGTTGATTCTGTTGTAGTGAGATATAAAAGGAAATCCCTACCATAATTCGGTGGACTCAAAAGCGGGGTAGAGACTAATGCCTTTTTCAAAGCATCGAACAACCGTTGCGCAAAGTCATCCCATACATATGGGACTTCTTTCCGTAGCAAACGCATAAACCCTTTAGTGATTTTGGCATAATTCGCTATAAACCTTCTTAAGAAATTAACCTTCACTTGAAGACTTTGAAGTTGCCAAATTGAGGATGGGGGATGCAACTGAATTATTGCCTTTACCTTGAAGGGATCAACTCGAATCCCTTCATTTGACACAATGAACCCTAATAACCGACCAGATGTAACCATGAAAATGCACTTATTGGGATTCAACCGGATCTTATAGAATTGACATCACTCAAAAACCAATCGAAGGTGACTAGGATGATCAGTTTTATTTCAAGAATGAGCAGCTAGATCGTCCAAGTATGCTTCAATGATATGTTTAATGTCATGGAAAGCATATGACATGGCCCGCTGGAAGGTAGCTCCAAAATTTTTTAGACCAAAAGGCATCTGTCTGTATGCAAAGGTACCCTAGGGACATATAAAAGTTGTCTTATGCTGATCTTCAGGATAGATAGAGATCTGATTATAATCTGAAAAACCATCCATGAAGGAGAAAATCTCATTACCCGCACACTCATCAATAATTTGATCAATAAATGGTGTGGGGTAATTATCTTTGGGACAAGCTTTGTTTAGGTCCCTAAAGTCAATGCATACTCAGATTGTTCCTTTCTTTTTATCCACAGGGACTGGATTAGAAACCCAATCCGTGAGAGGAACAGGGTATATGAAACCCGCCTTGAGCTACTTCAGCTTTAATGGTTGTTGCTTTCCTAGGATTAACCGGTTGAAGCTTATGATGAATCAGCTTGGCATTTTCATACGTCTTGATCTCATGTTGAACTATGGATGGATCAATGCCAGGCATTTCTTCATAAGACCAAGCGAATACATCTCGAAACTCCTTAAAAAGGTCGGTGTAAATTTGAACTTCTTCAGGGGAACATTTGGCTCTGATGAAGAGATTCTCAATCACGTTAGGGTTCCTAGAGAAGTTTATAGATATCGTTTTTGAAATCATCGACATATTACCTTCGGCACGAAAGTGTGTTGGAGCCAAAGGATTTGATACCGTACAAACACCACTAGTAAAAAGCTTAGAGAACCTAGATTCTACTTACTACAATGGAGGAAGGCAATATGAACGATGGTGTAAGTCTTCCCAAGGTCGATCTACACCCATCATTACTTCTAGGATTGCTTCCTCGGATGGTAAAACTGTGTCTAAGCAGTCCATAGCGGAGGTAGAATCAAGGGTCCAAGCCGAGGCCACATCACCATCTAACTCCTCCTTGGAGAAAGGAGTAGAATAGTTGTCTGCAGAGTTGACGATAGATTGATATCTAAACTCTGTTGCAGACATAGGGAATGCCATTCCACCAACTTGTCCTTTAGCTAATGTGGTCGTAGGTGAAGGCAAGGTCCAAGGGTCTGAAAAATAATGAGTTTGGAAAAACTCTTCCCGTGAAGACTCTTTGGATGATGAAACGACATTGATTCTAGCGATAGGAGAGGGGAAATCAAATGTACCCATCAATGAAGAATACATCCCAACTCCTATATTCTGAGTAGGTGGACAAGAGTTATCCACTAAAGGAATAGTAGAATCCAAAGTTGCTCAAGGATCAACTGGAGAATAATCCAATTGATGAACCTTAACGATTTTCCCCTCATGAGGAAAGCAAATGACATGAAACAGAGTCGAAACAATGACATCCATTTCGTATACCCAGTTCCTTCCTAAGAGGAGATTGTAATCTAGGTTAGCGTCAATGACTTCTACTTCGATATTGACGACCTTCCCCCCAACACATATGGGAAAGGCCGGGATAATCCCATGTAGCTTATGAGAATGCCCATCAAACGCAGTCAGGAGGGTAGGTGAAGGAACAACCGAAGGCGATCCAATGGCCTTCCAGCATGACATCGACATGATGCACATGGAATCTCCTTCATCAATAACGGTACAAAAAATGTTAATTTTCTGGTATGTATACTTTATTTGAAAAGCCATGTGACAAGGGAGTTGCTTTTTGACATTAAGCATGTTGAAAGTGAGCACTAAAGAGTTATTTGGATCAACTGCCCTGATAGCCGAAAGTAAAGCAATTCATTGAGTTGGACACAACTGGAGAACCTCTAAAGCAGACATAGTGCATGGGCTCTAAGCCAGATCCTCAACAATGGAGTAATTCTGGGTGGCCCTAGCACTAGGATTGATAGTTGCGCGTTTAGCGGAACCTTTCGGTATCCGTGGTGTTGAACTGGTAAATCCCCTCTGCGGACAGAGGCGATCCGACTAGCCCAACACGGGTCTAGCAACAATCACACAACACTACAAGCAGGTTCCTAATTGCATAAATCAGAGATCGATCATGATGATCTACCTGGAATCCAACGCTAGTTGTTGTAGAAGAAACGCCGCTCCCGTTCCTTTGCTCTGGCTAGTCACAATCCTCACGCTCCTCGTGAATGGACACCTGCACACGCAAAGAACGACACAAATACAAGCGTAAAATCCAGCATATGCAATTATATATCGGTCAGAAAAGATATAACTCAAATACCATTAAAAGACACATGAGTGGAACCATAATGATATTCGTCTATTAATCAGTAAAAACAGAGAAATATTACAACCAAAGGTTCTGACGTTGAACCTCCTCTGACTGGGCCAGCAGCTAAATACGCCTTGCAAAGTGACCTCTTCTCTCTCAATATTTTGGCAGCATAACTCTTCTATACTTCTCAATTCTCACTATCACTCCAGCATTATCTTAGTACTCACAATAGCTCTAGCAAAACTAGTTGGTTTAATGCAGGGGGATAGTCATTTATAGATGGAGGAGGAAGGAGTATGCATTGTATCAGGACACCTACTGAAGATTTAGCATTATCCCTGAATAGCGACTGAACTTGGTTGTCATGGATAAAAAGATGACACTCGACCACTTCCATGAGATTTTTCCCTCAGAGAACTCCATGAACAAAGAGGAAAAAACATATGAGTGCACGCTGGCTAAAAATCATAACCAAATTTAGGTGGCGCGGGCTTTGCTCTATGACAAAGCGTCCATGGACGCGCCCTCTTTTGAGGAACTGAGTCATTGGCGTGGGTAAGACACTGTGGACCCGCGATAATGGAAAAAGGGCACTTTTTTTTTAGGAATGATCTGCAAAAAGTGTCTTCAGGGAATTTGAAATTCATACTCAGGGGAATCCAATGCAAGTGTTTTTAAGTTGTGTCACTAGTCACAGGTCCATAAATATGTTCTCCAATGTACGGAAACAAGGGTAACAGGGACGGTGGCCAATGGTGACAAATTACTGTGTAACAGATGCCCCCTAAAGCATGAAGCCCGAGAGAGAGAGAGGGATGAAGTGCTTTACAAGAACATATATAGCTGCCGCCGAGAATCTGCATTGAGAGATACAGTTTGATAGTTCAAATACATGATATATGTGGCATGGTCGCAGCCATCCAT
>APFE031135668.1:0-24035 GCA_000404065.3 Pinus taeda
TGGTGAACCTTAAAGGCAAACTTCTTAAGAAAGATCAACTATAAAATAAATTCAATGAACATAAAAACACTTTGGAACCTAACGCACAACATTTAGAAGTCTAGGCTAGAGACGTATTATGGCGTCATAAAGCCTGGTAACTATCACTTTCATCGTAGGTTGGGTGATTGCTCCTCTTTGAGACGACAAGTGCCAGTACAGACTTGTGCTCCCACATACCGTCGAGTATATATTGGGAGACCACAATAGGCTATATCCTTTATCTTTAGGAAGCCGTGTCTGCCGCCCTATCGATCGTAATGCATTGAACACAACATTCGGGAAGATTAATTGCCATACTGTAAAACGTATTCTGCATTTTTGCAATTGGTTTGGTAATCCCTCTATCTAGATTTCCAGAGTAGTCTCTTTCGTTCCTTTTCAGACTTCTTAAAGGAAAAGGTCCACCTGAGCACTTGTCACTTCAGGCTCATTAAAAATTGAAGGAGACTAGAGTCATCTTTAGCTTTTTCTCGACTCTTAAAAATTGAAAAAGCAAGTTGTGTCAAAGCATCTAAAATTCATTTAATTCGAAATCACATTTTCCCCTTTATTTTGAGTTGATCAAGTAATTTGCAATCGTGGAAGAAAGTCAATTGAAACCCCATCGTTCGCGGAGACTAACGAGTCAACCGTCTTTGACTCTAGAAACGAAACTATTCCAGACAAAGCGAACTTGTTTAACCGGATCAAAGTCCCCTGGTTTGCTTGGAACTTGTGTTCCAACATCCTCAGGGAATCCGGTTACTCCAACCATTTTTGGTATTCCCACATGTACAGAAGAATTTCTGCAGCCAGAAGAGGACATTAGAACTGATCTTAGTGTAGTGGTAAACACTTCTATCCCTGAACCGACTCCATCTACAACTGATTCGGAAGGTGTTATCCCTCCAACATCTGTTGCTGCAGAGTCTATACCTTCTTCATCACTAGAAATATTTTATGGACCTGACGGTCTACATCTCCCACCTGGATTGATTGCTATAGAATATATTGTGGAGGATCTTCCATCTAGTACTCCATCGCATTTTGGAGCTGGGGACACCCTATATCCTTCTTCATCAGAAGTTAGTCTCCCTTCATCACAGGTTCCTGTAGAATCGCTAGGAAATATTTTAGATAGACTAGATATTCGGATATTGCTTATGCCCCTTGGTGGCTGGTGATTCCTCATAAAATTTTGTCAGATATTCGTAAATTTAATGGAAATCCGGGTGAAGACCCGTCGAATCATGTGATGACCTTTCATCTGTGGTGTTCATCCAAAACTCTCAATGATGATTTGATTAGGCTTCACCTTTTTCAGCTAATGTTAACTAGTCCAGTAGAAAAATGGTACATCGAATTGCCTAGAGCTTCATTCGATAACTTCAGCACCCTAGCCACAACCTTTTTAACCCATTTTCAGTTACCAATAAGGTACAAAACAGGAACAAAGCTTCTTACCAATTTCAAGAAAACGACGACCAATCACATATCTGATCATATTCATGAGTGGCGACGTCGTCGGAGAATGGTAAAAACATATGTTCTTGATCAACTACTAGCTGAATGGTTTATTAATTCATTGTTACCCTCTATCATGGAAGATGTGGCAAAGGGAGGGGTCGTCAGTCAAGATCAAGTCATTGCTCATGCGTAATATCTAGAGTTGATCTATACTCAGTCTAGCATGCTCTACAACAAAATCCTTGATGCTCCTAGACTGGAGTTTTCCGTTCCTCCTCCTCCTAAATGAAAAAGACTCTCATGTTGGTGATGGCATGATAGGTACGACTAGCATGAAAACCGTAAAAGCTGCATCAAAGAAAGCTCGTACGGTTTCTAGTCAACATGAAAATGAGGAACTTCTTGCCTTGGAGGTAAATGTCGTGTCGACTAACAAAGGCAAAGAACCAAAGCAACCAGGAGGCAAGAAGAAAAAGAAAGGGAAAAAGAAGAAACAAGAGGAGTCATCTCCTAAAAAATCTTCTACAAACCCTTCTGGAGAAAGGAAACCAAGTCATCCATGCTTTATATGCGATGAGGATCATTGGATGAAATATTGTCCACATAAAGTTGAGCTTAGAAAATTCTTCAAGAGTTCAAAAACCTCAGCGGTATTGACTGATCCATTTCCAAACCTAGGAACCAATATCGTTTCTAGTGATAATTCTTCCCCATCCCAAGTGCTTATGTTTTCCGTTTCAAAACAACAAAATGATGCTTTGATATCGACAAGGAATAAATATTATGGGAATCCACAGCTATCGAACAAAAAGGCTAATGATCAACCTAGTAGTTTGACAATAACTTCGACCAAAGTTGTGCCACCCATCATTCCTGAGCTAACGATAAAGCCAAAAAAGGGAGTAGTATACAAATCGAAATTTAATCCTCGTGCCAGAGCAGCACAAAATTATAATATAGTAGAGGACCTGGCCCAATCGTTGTCCCTATGTCGAACTTGAGGTACTACAAAATTGCCCCTCCTAGAAGTAGGCTCTTTTATCAGCAATAGGTGGGATTGACCCAACGGATTCCAATCTTGTGACCTTTAATCATAAATGATATTACCCACAATTACCAGCTCAACTCGCTTTCCTTATTCAAGTGAAATCACTCAACAAAACTGTTCATCGAACAATTATTGATGAGGGGGCATCTACATGTATTATGTCAATGAGTTGCTGGAAAACTTTAGGCTCTCCACCCTTGTCACGATCATCAATGACATTAATAACATTCAATGGAAGAATATACATGCCGTATGGGATATTAAGTAACTTGAAAGTTGAACTAGGGGGCAAGACAAGAGAAATTGACGTCGAAGTTATCGATGGAAACCTCGATTACAATATCCTACTAGGAAGGCCCTGGATTTATACTATGGCTGCTGTTGTGTCAAATTACTTTAGAAATATTGAATTTCCCTTTCAAAGAGGAATTACAATTGTTGATCAACAAACCTTTCTCCCCAACAGTTCTCAAGTTACTGGAAGCATTCCATTGATCCATGGAAGCTCTCAATCGCTTCAAAATATCGGAGTAGGCCTCCTAAAAGACCCTTCCTTAATGGGGAATTTTTCCCTTCCACCTCCAAGTAATTTGGCAGAAGTAGCCACAGTGGAAACCTATCACATGATATCTTCTACATCAACAAAGATGAAGAAGAACTCTGAACATTTTGATAGTGTGGATCATCACGAGGTATTGCCTCCAAGCCCTACCATAGCTACATCATCTGACGATAAATTCAGTGATGTTGTACATTATGTACTGGGGGAATTGGAACCAGATCTTTCCTTCATGACCCCTTATGAGTTGTGATCAAAGGTCGCCAAGAGGATAGTTCTTTTACTATGTCAACCTCATTAAAAAATGAAACAACTCCCTTTCCAAGTCGAGTCTTTCAAAAATCTTGAAAGTGAACCTTCTTTCCATCCACCTCGTTGAATGCAATGAAGCTTGGGGAGCATGCACCATGATTTGCGTCATTATGCTGGGGGCATGCGAACTTATAACAAGCATAGTTTTTCATTTCAAGCTTATGTAAACATGAAACCGAATCTGAGCATATGTTGTCGCATGGTTCAAGCTCATTAAAAAATGAACCATGCCACGAGCAATTTTACGTGAAGCTCAAGCTCGTTAAAAAATAAACCTAGCAATGAGCATATGTTCCACCAGGGTTTATGCTCATTAAAAAATGAACCCACCTTCGGTAAATAACCATTGCGATCGCATAATTATCAGCTTTTAAGCCTTGGTCGTGTTCTTACCATCACCTCCACTCTTTTTTAGCCGAGCATATGCCTCCATTTGATTGTTTATCCCTTTTGAGGAATAGCTGCGACAAGTGATTCTGTTAGCCATCTTCTTTACACTGTCGTGATTGAAAAGTTCCAAACCTTACCTAGAACCAGCTGCTACTCGAAAATATCACTCATTCCTCGAAAAACGAGTCTCCTTTAAGCTCTTTTCATCTGACTCATAAAATATGAAAAGATTGTCGAGCAATTAGCCTCTCCAGCTCATTAAAATGATTGAAAGTGCTATCCCTCCTCTAGATTTTAATCTTTTTGGACCTGAGGGATCATTACACAAAAAGATCAAGCGCTTGTCGTGTTCGGCTCGTTAAAACTATAGAAAATTCATCCCTTTCGCATTGTTTTATAATTTTTCAGACTTAAGGGATTATATGACGAAAAAGGATTGCTAGAGTTTCCTTTCCATCCCTTTTTAGACTCTCTAAAATTGAAAAAGACCGAGTTATATTTGTCCTTAAATGAGTTAAAACCAATAGCGACAAACTTGTCCATGCAGACAAGAACGAGTTTCACTATCGCTAGGCTCGTTAAAACATAGCGACGAGTTTGCCCGAAGGGAAAATTATAGAACAAGCATATGTTATCCTCCTCAAGCTTGGCAAAAATAAAGAGCTATTGGTCAGAAATGATTGGGGAAAAATTGGGAAGAAAACGTGAAGAAACTTTATTGGTAGCAAGTCGCTCTTGAACATGACACTTTCACTCCATCACCATGATTGAGTCGGGTTGGGTTATTCCATTCACCGGTCATATTAGCATTGGTCCATTGTACCATCCATTTTTGGCGCTAATGCTACCAATCCACTTCAGTGTCACCGATATGTTCAAGAGAAGTCACTCAGAGAATTCACCAACCCAGCTTGTGTCTCATCTGCTGCAATACCTTCACACTTGATTATTTCATGACCACCACCCTAAACCCTGTATCATCAGATCGTTTTCACCTCCACAAAATCATTTTCTTTGTTCCGTGTCATAGATGTGGGATTCATTAATGCCCTACTATGACGGGTCACTTCTTGTCGACATCAACTTATTATCCAAGAATTCAACCTAGGAACAACCCTTTCAGTACCTTGAAGCTTGCATGCCTCAATGGCAAGTTTCTCACTTCTGACAACAGGTTTACATCAATGGCCTTCGACCGAAATATTTTGTGTGGTGTTTGATGCCAAGTCCCATTTTCACACCACGTGAATTGTATTGTCATACCTTGAGGGTCATTATCATTATCGGTAGTTCCTCTCACGCCTGCTAATAGCTTACATCATTGGCTGGTAATCAGGTGATGTCTTTCCATGTTTGACTCCAGAACATCTTTTCACATGGATCGACTTGTACTTTAGGCGAAGATTGAATGAGTTTGAAGACCCCGGATCTAATTTCATCCATCTAGGCTGCGATATATTTAGGAAAATAAAGACATCAAATGTACATCATTGCTGCATAGATAATCATCCAAGCCAAATGATGATGGCTCTACCAGAATCATCAGTCTGCCACACAGACGGTTGTCTGTCCTATGTACATGAGAATGAATTTATAAAGCTGAGCATGGGAATGCCCGCCTCAGCTAGATCATGAAAATGTTACGAAGATAATGTATTTTATTGTATCTTATTACAAGTCGCCTTCCATTTCAAAAAACCTCGGATCCTCATGATAAAGCATTTCACCCGACATCAAAAGATTTACGACCTCATGCTTTAGGGGGCAACTGTTATAGACATATTTGGGCACTGCAACCCCAATCTTATATGTCCATAAACCAAGGGCTTCTAAGTCCCTAAAAGTGTTGTTTCATACCCTAAAGGAGCAAGGTCAGTTGATTACATCATCTCCCAAAAGTTCTCCATGAAAAACTACTTAGAACTAGTCAAAACTGGATCATCTCACTTGCTCCATGGTCAGGGTGCGATGCATCTCACCTACTACACAAGGGAGGTGCAATGCATACTGAAAATTCTTTCTATGGGGTGCGATGAGCGAGAATAGAAAAATGGCAGAGACAATTTGCTAAGTGGATGATCAAGGAATCTTCTAGAAACTTCTCATATGACACTTGCCTCTCAGAATTCGCCCAGGGATGAGTAAGAGACCAATGAAATCTATAAGTGGAACCAAGAACTATCAGCGGAATGACACTAATCAAAAACCCAGAGCCGACTCACACCTTTGTAAATATCTATATATGGATCCCTCATCCCACAGATCCAGAGGTTGGACGCTGGAATCTTGTATTTTGTAAGGAAGTCTTGTTGGTTTCTTTCTGGAACATCATAATGTTGGGTGATCTAAGCTTTTCATGAGGTGAAGAAGGGTTTTCATGCTTGGAGGATGACACTGGGTCAGATCAATGGGTTGTAATACTCTCTTCTACTCTTTCTATCAATAAAGCTATTTAATTTTTCATCCACATTCTTATATGTTTGATGATATATGCATTTGTGTGGTCAATATATATCTGGTCCTATATTGTTTATGATTGTAGATCTCTGTACTTTGAAGGTATTATGCTGCTTTGACTTTATAGGTGATCTTTGAAATGGGGTAAGCAAGGAAGGAGTGGCAAATATCTGTTAAAGGGGAGAAGAAGCAAGCAAGGAGCCAAGCGAAAGACTAAGGTTGGTATTCTTTGCTTTTCTCCCATCTACTTCTTATAAAGGAAAATGAAAGTAGCTTTAGTTTGTTTGTTTCTAAGATAGCTAACCATATTAGTGGGACTAGTAGCTCTGAATGGACACTAGAGTCCCGATAACACTGGGGTACTAACCAAGCTCTCTAGTAGCGAAACAATTCTTCTGTTTCTGCGTTACTCCGTTGGGGTACTGTTCAGGCCTACTGGTTGTGGAGCAATACCAGAGATGAAACTAAAACTGTGACGACCATAAAACTTGTGCACCAATATACCCCTCATCCCTAGTCGAAACAACTGTGTTGACTTAGCTTGGAATGTGTGCTGACTGACCAAGATCTTCGCAGATGCTACATCTTACAATCAACCAAGTGTGGAAACCAAGATGAACAAAGAACTAAAAAATACTTCCAGAGGAGTTAGACTTTCTTTTCATGAACAAGTTCCATTCAAAGAGGTGGATTTCTACCAGTGTATCGTCAAGTGTTGTATCGGCTACAATCACCCTCCAAAAATTTTCCTTAGCTTCATTTTGTAGCCTCCTTACCAACCATCCTCAACAGCATGTCTTGCATCATCAAGCATATAGGCTTCAGTTCTTTCGCAATGTCTTGTCAGCCTCTGCATGTTAGTTTGTTTCACTCCCCTCATAGGTTTTCTTTCCAAAATGAGACCATGTGCTAGCCAAGTAGCTCCCCCAGAAAATTGTGCAATTTTAGAGGGGAACTAGCCTTCCCTCTAGAAATTGTGCAAATCAGTTGGCTAGCCTGCTGAGCTCAAGAATTGTGTAAATCAATCTGTCAGAATTCCCCCAGAAAATTGCAAACTGCTTTCCATCCAAAAATTTTACAAATTAGCTTGGCAGCGTGCTGGGCTCCAGAATTGCATAGAGCAGTGAGGCAGTCCTCCTCTAAAAAACTATGCAATCTGAACCAGCACTATTGCTTAGCCTAGAAATTGTACAATTCTGGGAGGCAGTAACCTACTGGCCATAGAAATTGTGCAATCCCTCTGGGACAGCTAGCCCATCTCAGCCCAAGAACTGTACAAATTTTCATCCCAGGCTCGTAGATCGAATGCATGTGCCTCTAGGTTAGCCGGTTCCCTTTGGGACTGAGCAAAGCTAATATGCATGCATGGACTGCTTTTCCCAAGGCATCATGCAAAGGCATACCTAGATTAAGGGATCGATTTTTAGGCGCTGAAGGTTACATGCAAAGATCATTTTAGAAACCTCTCGCCCAATGTCACTTTTTCCTAGATTTGTGGCAAGCCCATCATAACCTTGATCTTATCAAAACTTATTAACCAGAAACTGCATAGATCATTCCTCACACCGACCTTGCATCTCTAACATCCCACATTGTATCCAGGAGTGTTCGACACATTCAACTTAGTTATTTCGGGGTAATCCCGCTTTGCATGTCTTCTGCTGCATTTTCTGTCACTTTTTATGTTTGGGCTTGTGTAAGTGTTGTCTGCTTGCTTTCAATGATGTCTTGATATGGTTTTCATGTATGTTAGCTTGTATAAGCATTGTTCCAGTTTTCATTTGCATCTCACTGATGTTGCATGCATGACATTGTTTTTGCACCGACGGTCCCCGTTGTGGCAACTCGCTTCACACACATGCATACTTTCCCATTTTTGAATCCCGCACTTACTGTTTGCATGCATGATCATTCATGTCACACGGAATGAGTTGAGGTTGTGGACAAGATCGACCTTCCTAGTATCTAAAGATATCTAGTGACAAGCAAGCCAATCAAAAACTATCTTTCTCTAAATATGCAATTAAAAACAAAGGCATACAAGTGTTCTAGGCCTACCTTGGGTCCAATGCAAGTTTGTGGAAGCCTCGCTCCCTCGCTCCAAATGAGCTTCCTTGAAGTAAGTCCGCAAACACAAACAAGCAAACAAATTAAATATCACCTAAAAAGCCAATATCATAAAGCATATTCATCATAATGATCAAGGAGATTATGAAACAAACCACATAAGACAATTTGTTGAGAAAAATGAATCTGATTGTATTAATTCAAATGAAAGAAGAACTTTACAACCTGTGCCTTGATGCTGTACAAGATCCTCCCAGGGTCCGACAAGAAGTCTCCTCTACTTTGACAAGTTTCACTCACTTACCAATGAAACCAAAAAGGTATGTGATCTCTCCTCTCAAGTTTAACTAGGAAGTCCCAATTCCATCAGCATTTACCCTAAAAAATGTTCAACTTCTAACCTCCTCAGCAACTGACCCAATGCCTTAATTTATAGTGCAATGGAGGGAAGTTACTAGGTCCTCCTTCAAAGGGATAAAGCCCTCCTTCAAAGGGATAGCTCCTCCTATCAAGGGATTATCTCCTTCTCTTTTTGGATGCATGAACCACCTTGGAGCGAACAATCCACGTCAGAATTCCTTCTAGAAACATCTAGAATTATCCCAAAGTGAGTTTTTTAGAATAAACTTGCGCCTTTTTTTACTTTTACAGGGGTACGCACCCACCCCTTTATAGACAGAGTGTGCAGATATGTAGGTAATATGAACAAAGGGTGCGGGCCCGCAGGCAAAAGTGAGAGAAAGTGCGAAACCAGGGTTTTATTGATTTTCAATGTCTTTCTCTCATTTGCAAAGATTGACATGAAGAGCTAAGGTCTGAGACTTGCTTAGGAGGCAAGTATAAGTGATGATAGACCCATACTAACTGTGAATAGTCATGGTGACGATATTTTTGTGTAACAGATTGCCCCCTAAAGTGCGAAGTCTGTAGTAGATGAGGATTTCATTTATCATTTAGGAAGAGTGAAGTACTTTATCATTTCGAGGATCATCTTGCGGAGAGCCCGGTTGGAACCTGTAAAAACATTCAAATGCAAAATATATATATGAGATCATATCATCGCTGAGGTAGGCATTCCCATACTCAGATCAAAACTAACTAAAAAACTGAGTACTGCTCTGATATAGGAACGATCTTGTAATACATCACAAGTATAGACTCATGTAGACACAGTATGGATGCAACCATCTGTTTATGAATAGTCTACAATACAATGAATACAAAATTCCCCGCAACCTGGATGGTGGAAACTAGATCCAGGGTCTTCATTTCTACTTCCTGAAATAGTACGATTCTATCCATGCGAATGAATGTGTCGAAGTCGAACATGGTAGAAACCACTTGATTACCAGTCGATGACGTAAACTGTTAACAAGTGTGAGAGAAACCACCAATAATAACAATGGCTCTCAAAGTACTGAGTACAATCCATGAGATGTGATTAGATGTGTCAATGTCAAACATGTCACGAAATCCTTCGATCGAAGGTCAATATGCAACCTATCGTCGAAGGCGAGAAACCTGCCATTGAGGCATGTAGATCCCAAGGTACTGGTGATTTCTAGATCATCTTTCTAGATAAAGAGCTGAAGTCCATAGAAAGCGATTCGACACGAAATCATAGATCAAGTTTGAAGAAATTTAGTTGCAAGGACTGACTCAGGGATGGTCAATATGGATGACAAATATTTTTGCAACTGAATGGCTTATTCGCACTGACCTCTTGAACACATAACAACACAACAGATGGTTTGGTGACAATTGACCCAAAGTTAATACCCAGAAACCGGCTGAAGACTTTCAATGTGGTTTGATCAATTGTTAGGCAAAGGATTTGCCAACCCAGGTGAATGAAAGTGTCGTGTTCAAGAGTGGTTACAAAGTATGACAAGAAGGCTCATTTTTCTCTCTTTTCCCCCACCATTTCTGGCAAGTACCTCTTTATTTTTTACAAGCTTGAGGAGGATAACATATGCTTGATTATAAGCTCATCCTTCAGATGAGTCCAAATTAGTTTAAATTCAAACCCTAAGAAGGAGTGGTCCATTCCTGTTTGTAATTGAACATGTCCTTTACTATTGAAATTTAACGAGTCTAGTATAGGAGAAACTCAGCGTTTTTCATTTTTAGAGAGTCAGAAAACCTTAAGAAGACTCCAGGGTTGACCTTTCTCGTAAATTTGTGTCTCGCAAGCTCGAAAAAGTATAAAACAATACTTGAGAGAACCACTTAATCTTTTATGATCAAGGAGTACTTTTCGTAATTAGTGCCTCTGATCCGAAAAAGTAAAAAAGCGATCAATGACACGTCATTTTATGACCAATATCGAATTTGAAACGACAGAAACCCGACAATCTTTTCGTGTTTTTACGGTCAGAAAAGGGCTATAAGAGGACCGTCTTTTTAGTTCCGTTTTAACGAGCTTAAAAAGAAAAGCTCGACAATCTTTTCATGTTTTAGGAGTCAGAAACGAGCTTAAAGGTGACTCTAATGTTTTTCGTTGAAAAGTGACCGATTTCGCCTGAAAAATCCATTATCCTAAACAAAAACTCAAATATTATTCATACTTGTTTAAAAATGGGTTAAAATGTCGCAAAAACACCTTTTCAAAGTGAAACATAAACAAATTTGGAATTTATTTACTCAAAAAACTTATAAAAAGGACCTTTTACCATTCATTTTTACCGTTTGAGATTTGGGTGGGAAAAAGGGCTTTTGACTAGAAACTTTCCGTCAAGATTATGGAAAATCTATCCGTCGGAATCGAATGCTGTCTCCTCCAGGTAGTCCACATCATCCTACTCTTCATTTCTATCTGTTTCAAATTGTTTTTTAGGGGTTTTTATTTTTATTTTTAGGAGGTTTTTAGGTTTCAAAACCTGTGCACAGGGGCCCGCAAGTTTACCACAGGGGACCCGCATACCCCAACTTTTTTGCAATGGGAAAGAAGTCGAGGGTACGCACCCGCCATGAAGGCAAGGTGCGGACCTCATGCACTGTCCCTAACAAGAGGGTGCGTACCCCGCGCAAAGGTTTGTAAAAACCTAACTAACTCAAAAATTACATAAAGAAACCAATTTTATGTATTCTAATTCACCTTTTTAATTGGATGTAGGATAAACATCATGTTTGATTGGCGAGAACAGGAGCATGAGGATGTAGACCTCGCCACGATGAATCATCAACCTTCGATTGATGCATTGAAGGCATGTGGCTTATACAAATTCTGGGCCATACCTGGCATGAGGGCCCAGGTGGACTTTTTGCAGTGGTTGGTTGATAGATGGAGTATACAAGACCAATGCTTCTTTATTGGTGGGCACCAAATCGAAATCGAGCCAGTAGATATATAATTTTTGACTGGTTTCCCCAGGAGGGGTGAACATTTAACTCTATTCGGGGCCAGGGCAGGTGGCCAGTCTGTCGAGAGCCTCCGGCTAGAGTACTGCAATGTCCAGAACCGTGACAAAGGGATAGATATCAAAACCATATCCCGTCCTGAACTCATGGTTATTAGATTTATAGTTACCAGACTCTGCGGTAGCGTAGTGCTACACATAGCCACCGGATCTCAGATGTGGATGGCAGTTGATTGCTTTCGAGGCACCATTTTCAACTTGTGCGATGCTGTGTTGGCCAATGTGAAAGGCCAACTGACCAGGGCCAAAAATGGACAATTAAAGACTTTTGGATATCATGCTATAGTTGTGAGTTTTGGAGAGGGTTCTGATGTTGATCCCGCAGCACCTCATTGTTAGAGCTGGGCTTCCTCGAGAGCCCAAACTGATGCGATGGGTTGCAGTTATGGCCCGTCCTCCTGATGAGGGGAACGAGGTCGTTCGGTTCAAACCTGAGTATTTCCAATGGTTGGAGAACCAGGTTTTTTCTATCCAGGACTTTCCTTCTACTGGGGTTGATTTTCGTGGGGACCCAGACATGGCTCCTCTGCTAGGAGAGCAATGGGATGACTCAGGTAAATTCATTTTCAACATTTTCCTAATTTAATTTTTTTTTTTTTTTTTTTTTTTTTTATATCGTCCCAAAACTGATAATAAAAGTTTCAAATGCAGATGTGGGCCCACGGCGACCAACCTCTCTCCGGCCTTACGAGAGGAAACAACCAGTTGTATCGGCACCAGCCCCACAGGACGAATCAGCAGAGACTTTGGCCGAGTTGGAGAGCCATCTAGAGTGCCTGACAGGGGACATTCTAGAGACCAGCATAGATGACATCCCTCTTAGGTTACAATGCTATGTGATTGGGTTCCTAGGACCTTTTAGGAGGTTGCTTTGTAGGGTGGCCCGAGCAGTGGTGTCTTATCATGATCATCATCAGTGATAGGATGATCACCTTGTAGACTCATTTTTGGACTTTTTTGTGCTATCATTTTTTGCCGATCACAAGGTGTTTTTACCTATGATCGAGGACGATGTATTTTTGACACACTCCTATATATATGATATCGTTATTACTAGCTTGTCTTGTTAAAAATATTATGGAATGTTTTAAATTTACTTGTATGATTATCGCACATGTCTACTTAACATTTGAGAAGCAATTGCATCTGCTAATGTATTTAAAGATCTTGGAATATGCTGATATTCAATATATTCAAATTCACGTTCCAAGAAACGCACTCTCAAAAATAATCTTAATAAAACTAGATTTCTAATGGCGTATACTCTATTAAGTTGTAATACAACGAGTTCAGAATCTAACCTCACTATAAAACTCCAAATCCCAAATGAAATAGATTCAGATAATAACTCAATCACTGCACTATACTCTGCAATGTTGTTTGTTGTTTGACTGAGGCTTATCCCATGCATAGATACCAGCTCATCAGAGGTCGAATAGATAACCCAAGCTACGGAAGAAATATTCTGTGTACTATGACAAGCACCATCAACGAAACCAATGTATGTTTGGAGAGGTGTCGACATCTGCGACATCAAGAGTAAAACCAGGATAAGCGGGAATAATGACGAAAAAAACTCTCTAAGCTAAGCACACTTTTTAATCTAAAACACACCAGCTAGAAGGAAAACTAACTTAACTAAAAATTCTCCACACTCATTTTGAGCATAATACCTCTTCAGGCAAGGACCATTTTTGGGTTTACCTAAAGAGACCCCGTCAAAGTCTACCAATTCATAGGCCCCTTTTGCTAGCTTTCGCTTGACAACATAAGGACCATGCCACATAGGCACGAATTTTCCAGCGCCTAATTTATCATTTTCCTGATCGTACAATAAGACTAGATCTCCTTCCAAAAAATTTCGAGGGGTCACATTTTGATCATACTGAGCTTTAATACGTTTTGCATGAGATTCGATCGCTAATGCAGGATCATGTCGATTCTCATCTAGCTGAGCCAAGTATAACAAACGTCTTTCCTCTTCGGAAGTGGCTGGAAGTAACTTGATGGCCATTCGCAATGACAGGATTTCACACTCAATAGGTAACACAGCTTCCAAACCATAAACTAGTGGGAAAGGAGTGAAACCTGTCGATGTTTTTACTAAGGTTCGATACGCACAAAGCGCTGAAAATAGCATTCTGTGCCAATTCGACCGATGAATCCCAATGATTCGTCAGATCATGATGACTAGAACTTTGTTGATGGCTTCAACCAGGCCATTAGCTTGTCGATAATAAGGATTTGAACTGTCGTGATGCAAGCCAAGCTGGCCTGTAAGTTCAGTCATCATAACGTTTCGAAAATGATGCCCATGATCAGTGATAATCGCTTGTGGAACACCAAACCTAGAAATTATATGATTGAATATGAAAATCGCAGCTGTTTTGATGTCTGCCTCAAATGTAGGCATCGCCTTGGCCCACTTGGTAAAACAATTTACCGCAAGGATAATATACGCATGCCCCCTGGCCGAGTGAGGGTTACATGTAATAAAATTGATACCCCATTTGGCAAAAGGACCAATGGCAATTATAGGGTGAAGAGGATTAGGTGGAGTGCGCATCTTTCGATCAAAAATTTGGCAGTTGTGGCATTTTTGGACCGCAATAATAAAATATTTAAACATAGATGGCCAGAAATAGCCAGCACGCAATATCTTTTGGGCTGTGGCATACCCAGACATATGACCGCCACACACTCCAGAGTGACAGTCATTTAGGACCCTTTCAGCTTCCTCATGAGTCAAACAACGTCGAAAAACAGAGTCCGCCCCATGACGATAAAGAGTATCTCCAATAATTTTGAATTGTTGGGACTGGAATCGTATTTTTCGACGTTCTGATCGTGAAATGTCTAACTGAAAGGATTGGGTTTGGAGATAAACGATGATATCTCCATACCACGGATCTAAAGTGCTGATTAGAAACAAGGATTCATCTGCAATGGGCTCCTCCGCCACAGTTTCCGTGTTAGCACGTGGGAAGTCACACATTAACTCCGCAAAAACTAAAGATTTCTTTGACATAGACTTTTCAAATTCTGAGTCGAACTCCTGGAGGATGACAATCCATTTGGAGTACTTGCCCCCCAACAATTGTTTGGTCAAAATATAGATCATAGGGTTGAAATCAGAAATAACCGTAGTCTTATGTAGTAAAATGTAATGACGAAAATGTTGGATAGCTTGAATAGCTGCCAATGCCAATTTCTCCACATGCGAGTATTTTAGCTCAGTTGGATTTAACGTTCAACTAAGGTAATATATCACATTTTCAGTGCCGAATTCATCTTCTTGAACTAACACCATTCCAATGGTGGTATGGGAGGCAGCGAGATACAAGAAGTAATCCTGGTTGTAGTTGGGAGGATGCAACAACGGTGCATGGGTCAATGCGTGTTTTAGTGCATCAAAAGATTTCTTAGCTATCTCATCCCAAAAGAATGAAGTATTCTGCTTCAACAACTGGGTAAAACCCTTTGTGATCTCGGCGTAGTTAGGGATGAATCGACGTAAATATTTTGCTTTCCCTTGCAAACTTTGGAGTTGGCGAAGACTCGAAGGAGGAGGCAATTTGATAATGGCTTCAACCTTCGAGGGATCGACGCGAATGCCAGATTTCGAAACAACAAAACCCAGTAATCAACCCATTTCAATACAGAAAACACACTTGTGGGGGTTCAACCTAATCTGATAATGCCTACACCTCATAAATATTGCTCTTAAATGGACGAGATGATCAGCTCGATGTAATGAATGAGCAGGCAAGTCATCGAGATAGGGTTGCACAATGTGCTTGATATCATGAAAAGCATAAGACATGGCTCGTTGAAAAGTTGCCCCAGTGTTCTTGAGCCCAAAAGGTAATTTGCAATAAACAAATGTCCCCCATGGAAAAATGAATGTCGTTTTTGGCTGATCAGTAGGTAGAATATTGATTTGATTGTATCCTGAAAAACCATCCATGAAGGAGAAAATTTCATTGCCGGCACAATCATCAATGATTTGATCAATATAGGGAGTGGGGTAATTGTCCTTTGGAAAAGTTCGATTAATGTCCCTATAGTCGATACATATTCTTATTGTCCTTTGTTTTTGTTAACATGAACAATATTCGATACCCAATCCGTTAACGGGATCGGATAAATGAAACCTGCTTTGAGTAATTTTTCAACTTCCGCTTTAATTGCAACAACTTTTCTTGGGTGAATCTGACGCAAACATTGCCAGACGGGTTTAGCATCCGGGTAAGTTTTGATTTCATGAACTACAATTGCGGGGTCAATTCCTGGCATTTCCTCATATGACCGGGCAAGCACGTCACATAATTCTTGAAATAGGGCCTTATATGTTTGGATTTCATCTTCCATACAAGAGGCACCTATATGAACGTTTTCAATAATTCCAGGCTTAACTGAAATGTCAAGGGGAATAGTTCGAGAAATATTTCCCAAGTTAAACTCGGAATCGGGATGTTTCATTGGATTCTGAGCGTCCTTGACATATTCAGTCGTAAAAATTGATGAAAAATCATTTTCAAAACGATCGCCCTTGGGTAAAAACGAAGATCAGTGATGAAGATCTTCCCATGGTAACTCATAGACACATAGGATTTCACGAATTTGCTCATCAGTTTGAACATGTTCAGAAAACGTTATTGAATCTGAGTTTTATGTCGAAAGTGATTCCTCATGGACCACATTCATTAAGTCGATTTGGGTTGATGTTGTGTTGGAGAACGACTGCACGGTCTAATACGCAAGTTCATACGGACTCAAAGGTATAAGAGTACCAAATGAGTCTATCTCAGATTTAGAAGGTATGATCCAAGGATCATCATTAATAATGGTATCTGATGAAATCATATGAATGGTTGCAGTAGAAGATGATGCGTTGATAGGAGGAAAATGAAAAGTTCCCAGTAAACCAGAATCTTTAACTAGTCCTACTCCAACATCCTTATATGGGATCGTCGTTTTACCAACATGCTGAATGCTCTCAGCAGAGGCTGGGTCAGATGAAAAGTAAGACAGCTGGTCTAAAGTTACGATCTTTTCATTATGAGGGATCTTTATAAGCCGAAAGACCGATGAAAGGACAGCTGTCATAGCATAAGACCAACTACGACCCAAGAGAAGGTTGTAATCTAGAGGGGCATCAACGGCCTCCACATCTAGATTAACGGTTTTACCTTCAACCCCTATAGGTAAATCCTATAGAATGCCAAAAGGATGAAACCCACGGCTGTCAAAGGCCTTTAGAATCGTCAAGGATTGATTTAGTGAAGGAGAACCAAGCGATCTCCAACACTGTATCGACATAATACACGTGGAAGCTCCCTCATCAATAACAGTCCTATGAACAAGTCTATTTTTTACTATCACTGGAATATGGACAGTCATTTGATGAGGTAAGTGTGGTACACTATTTTCTAGATCGAAGATTATAAGGTTCAGGTCCTGAACATCAACAGTTCCTATAGCCGACAAAAATAATTTACGCTGTGCTGCACATGATTGCAGCACTTCCAAAGCCGACATTGCTGAATGTGAAACACCTAAATCCTCAACAATGTTATAGTTTTGAGCCGCTCTCACATGTGGATTTAAAGTAGACTTTCGAAGTATACCCTTGGCGGGCAGTTTGATTACTAAGTCTGGATTAGGTTTCTCGATCTGTAGTGGATCAGAACCGAGAGCTGAGGTTGATAGATTAGAATGAGAAGATTCTATTTTTTTACCATCAACAGGACTTTTACTGCCATAATCTTGTGATCGAGTCACAATCCTAACATGGGACATCATCAATATGGGTTCTTCATTGGCACTTGAGGAAGAACCTATCATCTTACTGTCCTGATTTGGAAAAGGATCCTTCAAAACAGCAGGAGTTTGGGAACCTTTGACAATTTCACAACCTCTGCACGATGAGGGAAGTCTCTTGTAAAATGTTCTTCATCACAAATGAGACAAGGATAACGAGGTTTGCGTTTTTCATCAGTCGATTCCGCTTTTTCTGGTTTCTCTTTCAAATTCTTATCTATTTTATTCTTCTTCTTCCCTTTCTTCTTACCACCGGTTTTTGATTTAGCTATAGATGACTCTACAACATGAATATCGGTGGAAATTTCCGTGTAAGAATCTCCTGTTAGGGAATCTAGCAAGGTTATGATAGCAGAATAATTCTTGGAAGACTTCTTCTTACTTTTTGTATTAACTGTACCAATCATACCATCAGCGGCATGAGACCCCGAAGGAGCAGCAGCTATTTGATTTTGTTTGGGTAGGTCGAGGATTTTCTCGTGTAACGTACCCGACTGAGTATAAACTAAGTCAAGGTACTGTGCTTGAGCAATTACTTGCTCCTCAGTAATGACTCCGGCCTTAGCTACATCCTCAGTGATCTTGGGCAGTAAAGATTTTACAAACCATTCAGCTAAGATCTGATATGGGATAAAAACTTTCACTAAATGCCTTTGACATCTCCATTCATGAATATGATCTGAGATGTAAGTGGACGTTGACTATTTTAACAAAGTTAATAATTCCGTGCCATTGTCATATCTGAATGGCAACTGAAAATGAGTTAAAAATGAAGTAGCTAACTAACTAAAGTTATAAAAAGTGGCTCTTGCTAACTCGATATACCACTTGGCCGCAAGACCAATTAGAGTGGAAAAGCCGTAAACGAATTGAATCATTTGAAATGGAATTAGACGCACACCAGAGGTGATAACTCATCACATGGTTCGACGGGTCCTCTCCTAGCTTACCTTTGAACTTAGGAATATCACTGGGCAACTTATGCGGCATTAGCGGCCAATACTGAAGATAGTTAATTGGATCATTCGTAAGGCGCATCAAGTCAGGCAAGTCCAAAGTTGCGATAAACGGTAACTGACGATTAGGGTCCCTAAAACTCTGGGTCTGTAGACCAACCCCAGGAGGAGGATATCCAGGATAACTAGGAGTTGGAATTGCATTTGGGATATTCTGTCCTCCTGGAAAACTAGGATTAATCGGACCATACTGGGGTTGCTGAGGTTGTTGATATGTATATCCAGGGTATGGTTGATACTGATAGACTGGTTGCTACGTAGCAGGACCGTATTGGTACTGTCCTTGGTACGGTTGTTGAATAAACTGAGGTTGACTGGTGACAACCGTACTTAAACCTGGTTGTCCTACATGCATTTGACCCGAAGTGTGGACCGCGGGTCTAGACTGAGGTAAAGATGTCTGAGGAGTAGATACAGGGACAGTAGAAACCAGAGTTGTCAATACTCAAGAAGAAGGTGGGGTAGATGCAATAGATGTTGCAGTAGTTGTAGCAGACGTTTGAGGCGGAGTATGAGGTGTACTGGGCCCAGACTAAGAAACTACAAAAGGTGCAGAAGTTTGAACACTAGACTGGACAGGTTTCTGGGGTGAACCAGAAACCAAGGGTTGTCCAGTTTGAGATGACAATTGCGCATTCAGTTGCAAGATCTGTTGGGATTAAGATGGATCCCACACTAAATTCGTTCCAGGTTATGGACCCATAATAGGTTGAGGATATTGAGGACCATAACTAGGTTGAGGGTAGGGTTGATAATTCAACAGTACATTTCTAGATCCTGGAACATATGATTGACCAGAAGGTGGTTGGTAACCTTGGGTTGGGTACTGACCTTGGGGTTCATAACCCTGAGGCATGTACTGATACTAGGTTTGACCTTGAGGTGCATATTGATACTGACGTTGACCTTGAGGTACATATTGATACTGAGGTTGACCTTGAGGTACATATTGAGTCTGGGGTTGACCTTGAGGAACATACTGTCCCGTAGGTATGTATTGTCCTTGAGGTTGCCCCCCAGGCGCAAACTGAGTACCTTGAGGTTGTCCCCCAGGCACATACTGGGTACCTGGAGGTTGTCGCCCAGGCGGTGACTGGCCACCTTACGGTTGAGGATTGGGAATAGAACCTGACATCATGAGAATATCTTCTACACTCAGCAGTTTAGTACCATTATTTCTAGTTAATAACTTTTGTTCAATAGGTTGAGGAGATGCTCTCGAAAAAGTACCAAAAATGGACTTATACCCAGCGGGAACAGAAGGACCGCCATACAAAAAGGCTTCCTGAGATTGAGAAAACATGGATGACTGTTTTGACATATTTAACGGAGGATAGTAACCTCTAGGTGTTGGGTGATAAGAAATACGAGGTGGTGAAAAACTTAGTCCTGGGTTTTCCAAAAAATTAGTCAATGAAAGATACCAAGCACTGCTCCTAGGTGGACTGTAAAAGATTGATTCACACTCCCTAAGGTCTATAATAGGTCGATCTTCTGGAATAGGGATGCCTTCTTATTTTTCCAGAATATTAAGTTCTTCAATAGCTATTAGTCCAGAAGGAAGATTTTGGGTAATTATTCTTTCTACCCTAGGTGAACTAGGACCACTAGAAGCTGGAGAAGCAAACCCTGATATTGGAGTAGTAGCGATTTTAGATTCGGGTTCAGATATTTCAGGTTCTTCACCTATATCACTAGTAGATGAAACACTACGAGTAACTTCTGAAACAGATACAGGTTGCGTACTATAATCTGCTATTAACGCTGAAAAATCAGGATATCCCACCAAAGAAGATTCTCCTCTTTCAGGCGACCCACTTCTACTGTCTTTAGGAGTTACCAGGGCCCATAGCCCTTTAGGCTGGCTTGGTGAAAACTTAGGAGGTTGGCCCCGAAGTCTACTGGACTTCCTCGGTAATTCAACCACAGTTAAAAAATTTTAACTACTTCACACGAAAACAAAGTAAAATCTCAATGAAAACCACCTAAAGCTTCTAAAGAACCAAACAAATTGAATCACACGCCTAAAGAATCTAGGAGATCAATCACAAACAAACAGTAACGTTTCGTACCGAAAACACTAGTTGATGATGAAATCCAACGTCGCAGAGTTCAATACAGAAATAGCGGTTGGAACAGTTACCCCAGCAACCTGCTTAATGAATAGATTGGCACAAGTTTCTCCACTAAACCGTCTGAAGTGAAGAGAACCCCCCAGAAAATCCAAGTGAGTCTAGCCAACGTCTGCTCCAGGTACAGTGGGATCTTCCTGCCACCATCACCTTAGGAAGAATCCTATAGAATATGGTCACTATGGTTACCAACAGAAACAAATATATCTGGGGGAACAGTCTACGATCCGATACGCATGCAAGGGTAGAGTAACAAGCTCAATCCCCTTGAAGGCTCCTTGACATAAACCAAGGTTTACCAACAAGTGACCGTAGGCTCCTCGACAATTGTTAATCCGAGGTTTATCGTTTTTAATACGTGAATATCTGGCGTCGTTCCCAATGAGGAAGGATTGATTCCCACACTGGTTCAGACACGATCTCGTGCTTCTCCTTTAAGAGGAGCTTTCCCAGAGCATAGATGCAACAATTGGATTTCTCTCCTACCACAAGATGCAACTACTTATTTGGTTTACTGTCTTGGAGAGTTAAGTACTCCCTACTCCAAGGCACTAGCTTAAGCTATGTTGGTGTAATAGAGCCCTAGAAATAAAAATATTTCTAGATTGATTTTACTTTAAGCGTTATTTTTATTTATTTATTATTAAGTCAAGAGGTGTGGAGATGAAACTCGTGATGTGAAGAATCGACTAAAAATCACTAAAAACATGCACTTAAGATGATTAAACAATCTTTTCTCTTCAATGAACTTCTAGCTAGGAAAGAGTTTGAGAATGCAAATGCGTGTAAACACAAATCTTTCTTAACAAACAAATTAAAATAAGAGTTTTTGTTCCAATGCACTCAAAACGAGACAACTAGTTATTTTCACAAAAATTTCCCTTTTCTTTCAAATGCTCAAATGCTACCAAAACAATTTTTTTTTTTCAAAAGATATTTTTGTATTTTTATAAAAACACTCAAAACTACGACTGAAGCAAATCTTGAGAAAACTATGAATAAAGCAAATATTGAGATCTATAAACTAGAAAAAACTACTTGAAGTAAAAGCTTACAATATGTTTTGTTTTTAAGGATGTTTTACTTGGTGATAAGAAAACCAAGGAATAACTTGTCCAGAATCACAAATCAGTCAAAAAACAAGTAATTTTTGTTCTTTTTTGTAAAAGTGAAATCCAAACTTTTAACACAAGATTTTTCGAAGTTTCGCAAAGAGAAAACACAAGATGGATTCCTCAACAAAGGTATATTTTGCAAATGGTCAGACTCATAAGAAGGCCGGTAAAAACCAAGATGATCTGAGGCTTCTACGCTTCTAAGCTCTGAGCTACTACACGACCAAAATGAAAATCAAGACTGGCAACCAAAACTTCTAGGAATGTCACCTAAAACCCTAACACCAATGGAATTAAACCAAGGAAAGCTTTTAACAAGTCACATGCAGGTCTGGGCAAAGGATAACAACATCTAAACCAAAATAAAACTAATTGAAAGAGTAAAAGTCAAGTTTTTCAAAAGTTTAGCAGGGTCTGCAGGTCTAGAGTTTACACATGTGCGTGCACGCTTTGTGTGCAAAGTAAACATGCGTATAAGTATGCACTGTGATACAAGCACAGAGTGCGGGCTTCTCCTAAAGTTATGAAAAGAAAAAACAATCCTAGATCCACTAAATCCACCCAATTCCACACACAACAAGCCAAAAACAGAAGCAAAAACACAAGTTTCTCAAGTCAAAGTAAAAACAAGGAAAAAAATCAAGTCCCCAGTGGAGTCACCATTTTGTCACACGGAATGAGTCGAGGTTGCAGACAAGATCGACCTTCCCTAGTGTCTAAAGATATCTAGTGACAAGCAAGCCAATCAAAAACTATCTTTCTCTAAATATGCAATTAAAAACAAAGGCAAACAAGTGTTTTAGGCCTACCTTGGGTCCAATGCAAGTTTGTGGAAGCCTCGCCCCTTTGCTCCAAATGAGCTTCCTTGAAGTAAGTCTGCAAACACAAACAAGCAAACAAATTAAATAGCACTTGAAAAGCCAATATCATAAAGCATATCCATCATAATGATCAAAGAGATTATGAAACAAACCACATAAGACAATTTGTTGAGAAAAATGAATTTGATTGTATTAATTCAAATCAAAGAACTTTACAACCTGTGCCTTGATGTTGTACAAGCTTCCTCCCAGGGTCCGACAAGAAGTCTCCTCTACTTTGACAAGTTTCACTCACTTCCCAATGAAGCCAAAAGGTATGTGATCTCTCCTCTCAAGCTTAACTAGGAAATCCAAATTCCATCAACATTTACCCTAAAAAATGTTCAGCTTCTAACCTCCCTAGCAACCAGCCCAGTGCCTTAATTTATAGTGCAATGGAGGGAAGTTACTAGGTCCTCCTTCAAAGGGATAAAGCCCTCCTTCAAAGGGATAGCTCCTCCTATCAAGGGATTAGCTCCTTCTCTTTTGGGATGCATGAACCACTTTGGAGCGAACAATCCACATCAAAATTCTTCTAGAAACATCTAGAATTAACCCAAAAGTGAGTTTTTTAGGATAAACTTGCGCCTTTTGACTTTTACAGGGGTACGCACCCACCCCTTTACAGACAGAGCGTGCAGGTACGCAAGTATTATGAACAAGGGATGCGGGTGTGCGGGTAAAAGTAGGAGAAAGTGCGGAACCAGAGTAATATTGATTTTCAATGTCTTTCTCTCTTTTGCAAAGCTTAACATGAAGAGTGGAGGTCTGAGACTTGCTTAGGAGGCTAGTATAGGTGATGATAGACCCATACTGACTACAAATAATCATGGTGACGATATTTTTGTGTAACAGATTGCCCCCTAAAGTGCGAAGTCTGTAGTAGATGAGGATTTCATTTAACATTTAAGAAGAGTGAAGTACTTTATCATTTCGAGGATTATCTTGTAGAGAGCCTGGTTGGAACCTGTAAAAACATTCAAGTGCAAAATATATATATGAGATCATATCATCGCTGAGGTAGGCATTCCCATACTCAAATCAAAACTGACTAGGAAAGTAAAACTGACTAGAAAACTAACTACTGCTCTGATATAGGAATGATCTTGTAATACATCACAAGTATAGACACATGTAGACACAGTATGGACGCATCCATCTGTTTATGAATAGTCTACAACATAATGAATACAAAATTCCTCGCAGCCTGGATGGTGGAAACTAGATCCAGGGTCTTCATTTCTATTCCTTGAAATAGTACGATTCTATCGATGTGAATAAATGTGTCGAAGTCGAACATGGTAGAAACCACTTGATTACCAGTCAATGATGTAAATTGTTAACAAGTG
>APFE031135674.1:8690-43102 GCA_000404065.3 Pinus taeda
GACATCATGTTGACGCCAAAACAATCCATCTCCGCCATTGTTCCACAAATGAGCAAGTTGCAGACATCTTCGCCAAAGCGCTTGGAAGAGAAAAGCTTGAAAAATTCAGAACGATGCTTGGACTCACCGACATCCCTTCAGATTAAGGGGGGAAATGTTGACACCTAATCCGAAACGGATAGGTGAACTGGACAGTCATCCAGAAGATGAACTGATCCGTCTCATTTGTATATATATATGTAGATTACCTAATGAATAATATATCAGTTTTCTCTCGCTCATTAAGCCTGGAGTTACCCTGGCCTGACAGTCACCACATGGGCTTGAGGATATTCTTTTGCTTTGCCATCGAACTTTGGACAATCACTCGGGATCTTGGATAGGACCAAAGGCCAGTAGGGAAAATGAAGAATTGGATCATTCATGAGTCGAGACACATCTGGTAACTATAGTGTAGCCAAGAACGACAATTGAGTACTAAAAGGCATTAGAGGTCAATAAGCGAGTCTAGCTGAAGGAGCCATCCCTGCTGGTAAGGATTTTGTCCATAGGGCATTTGATTTTTCCCCCACTGTAGGTTACCTTGCCCGTAGGGAGGATTCTAATCTTGAAAGCCTTGAAATTGTCCAGTCATAGGTTGCTGATAAGAAACATACAGGTTAAAAGGCTGTTGAGCCTATTGACCTTGGACATATGGGTTTTGCACCTGCTATCCATGGACATATGGGTTTTGAACCTATTGGCCCTAGACATAAGTGTTTTTGACTTGATGTCCTTGGACAAGAGGATTTTGGACCTGTTGCCCTTGGACATGAGGATTTGGGGCCTGCTGTTGCAGGACTTGACCCTGACATTGTCCTTGCAAAGGTTGACCCTGTTGATATGTATATAAGGGTTGTTGCTGCTTGGATTGGACTTGCTGCTACAAGGGCTGACTTTGCAACTGCAAAATTTGTCCCTGTGGCTACAGAGGTTGGCCTTGCGAAGACATAGGTTGGGAGGTTTGTTGAACATACTACATTTGTGGCTGCATGGTTTTCTACAACTGCTACAAGGGTTGCCCCTACAGCTGTTGCAATGGTCCTTGTTGCTGCATCATTGGACCCTGTTGTTGCATGGATGACCTTTGTTGCAATAAAGGTTGCCCTTGTTGTTGCAGAGGTTATCCTTGCTGCTGCAAGGGTACTTGGACAGTTCCCAGATAGAAACCTTCAAAATTTCTAAACTGTATCTGGCCATAGCCACCGGGAACGGTGGTCAGGCCAAGTTGAACATACTGTCTAGGCTAAAGGATGTAAGGTGGATTTACCATTCCTTGGGAACCATATGAAACATAAGGAGTTTGGTATTGAACCTGATCCTCATAAGGATGCTAATACTGGAAATTGCTTGACCCAGACGGACCAACGTGATTTTGGACATGTTGGTATTGGACATTTCTTGATCCAGTAGGACCAGCAAGGTTTTTAATAACACCAGAAGAAGATTGGTTCACCCCAACTGTGTGAGCATGCTAGCTACTCACATTAGTTATACCCGACACCATAGAGACATTCAGAATTTTCCCGCCAGGTGGTGGCACAACTTGTGCACTTACTAGAGGGAATGAAGGACTGATAGAGGCAGGACTCGAGAGAATCAGTTGCACCAGATGGGTGGCTTGGATTGATGAGAAAAGATGGTTCGGAATAGTGGGATGCATAGGGACTAAAGAAATGGTAGAAATCAGTGTCTATTGGGGGGTTGAATTCAGAATGAACGGACCTGTGGTAGGCATCGCACTAGACGCCCAAACAGGATTATGATAAAGCGAAGAGGCACTAGGTGTACTTGAGACCAATTGTGCTAAAGTCACATAATTGGGAGGTAAATTACGATAAACATTTCTTCCCATGTAGGAGAAACCCTCTAAGGGAAACTGATCTTCTTCATCTTCGACAATGTGTGGAATGGAAACCTCTGAGTGACTCGAAGAGGAGACTAGAAATTTGCCTTCAAGTTCCATGGGTGGAAACAAGCAACGACGAACGACCGAAGATGTTCGAGGGGATAATTCCAAAGGAATACCTGGATGATCATACGAACTGTATGGATGCTACGGTGATATCGCAACAGGGTCGAACAAAGGATTCGAAGGATAAACAACCAGTCCAAGCTAACCATTAGGGATCAGCTAACTCTCGGGAGTCTGGATAGGATTATCCGGAGATTCCAGGCCAATATTAAAAATTGACCTAGTATCTTAGGAAGGTCGAGGATGAGATGACAAAGGTTGAATGCTCAGAAGAATTCCAAGTTCAACACCTTGGTCCTCAAGCGACTGCGGTAATTCAAGAAATGGCTCCTTAGACAATCTTTCAGACAGAAGAGAGGAAGTGGAACTAGGTGAACTGGACGGTTCAGCCACAATGGCCTCACCTCAAATAACAGGAATAGAGAGATAAATTCCAAGGATTTAAATGTACTTTAAAAGTAATACTCATGATTTGGCCTAGAAAAGACTAACAAGGATGTTATGAGATCGTAGGAAACAATTTTTTAAGACACATAACAAACTGGTGCTCTTTCATGTTTTAAGAGTCGAGAAAGAAGAAAAGGTGACTCTATCACTTTCAATTTGAAGCAAGCTCAAAAGGACAAGTGCTCGAATGATCTTTTAAGCTTAAAGAGTTAAAAATATCAAATGACTACTCAAGATGATCTAGGTAAAAAGGGTTACTAGGTAATTGTGAACTGCAGAATACCTCTCGAAGAATTGAGAAATATGGGAAGGCGATCTCCCCGAATGTTGTGTTTGGTGTATCACATTTACAAGGAAGTAGACTCATTTTCCTATGGATGAAGGATTGCAGTCTAGTGGGGTCTCCCTTTATATACTCGATGGTACGGGGAGCACAAGTCTGTACTAGCATTGTCTAGTGCCGAAGTGAATGATGGTTGCTCGGTTTAAAGATGTCAGAACACGTCTCTAGCCTAGAACTTCTAGATGTGATCATTAGGTTTCAAATGTGCCTTAGGTTAATTGAGTTCATTTTAAAATTTATCTTGAATTATGTCCTGGTTTTTGGGCCTTAGCGATGTGACTCAAAAAATCTTGTATGCAACTGAATGAGACAAGACTCTTCCAATTGGATGAATTGTTTACACTAGAGAGGGTAGAAAACACAATCAAATGAAAACAACTAAGCAACTGAAAGAAAAATTATTTTTTCACTACTTTACTTTTTGAAAACAAAATCATGAAAAATTCTTCCCAATTCCTATTTTCCTAACAAGTGCACTTCAAGCAGTCCTTTCAAAGGTAAAGAGAATTTTTTTTTCTTTTCAAATGCAAATGCAACTCTAGTCTTCAATGATGCTAACTAACACAACACATTGATGCAGCAAACTAGAATTGTGTACTTTTCATGAAATGACAAAAAATGATTTTTTTGTAAAACACTTCAATGAAAAAAATTTCGAGACAATCAATCGTAAAACAGATGAAAAGACACAAAAATAACTTCTTCCAAAATAATGATGCAATGACTCTACCAAAAACAAGACAAGCAACATGATCTATGCTAGAAAAGAGATGTTTAAACAATCAAACAAAACTTTTCAAACTTGAATGATGGAGATCAAAGCAATAAGAGGACTACAAACGAAATGAAAGGAGTGAATTCACCAACAACTTGACTCACTGAGTTCACAATAAGCAGGATGGATGACAAGCTATATGTCCTAGAGCCACAAACCATCCAAAGACTCAAGAAATCAATCAAAAGAAGGAAAACTAATAAGCACATAAACCAAGTCGAATCAAGCTTTCCAGTAAGGGAGAAATAGCCTAAAACAATCTAAGAGGTAGAAATCAAGAGAGCAAGTCACACTGGTTGAGATCTGGGGTAAACCCTAATCTCCATCTACAGGCATCGATGTGACTGCCTAACTAACAACAAGCGCTAGAGGGGGGTCGGCGCAATTTTTTTTGAGAAACTTGATCCGATCGATGCGATTGTTTTAGAAAAAACCACACTGGCCGAGGATTCAAAGGAAAAAATAAAAATTTCCTTAGGTAAAAACTAGACTTTCTACTGTAAATTTCAAACTCATAGCAGCAAACTAGGAAAAGTAAAGAACACTAGAGGGAAATGGTGATACTAGAAAAGTTCACACAAAACCATGAAATTACAATAAATCAAACAGAAGGATAGATTCCCTAGCGGAGTCCTGCCAATTTGTGATGCAGGTAAATTCTAAGTGCAGACACAAACAATTCCTCTAGCCCAAGAGAGCAGATCTAGTCACAAATAGACAATCTATGGAAGATTTCCTTAGGCTAGAATCAATTAAGAGGGCCTACCTCTTAGAACGCTATTTCTCTTGGTGATGACCCTACTTCCTCACTCCAGCTATCTTTCGTTTCCTTCTGTCGCACACTTGAAGCAAGTAAACAACAACAAACAACAAACATAATAGCATACAATATGGTATTCAATCTACTTAAGAGGTCAAGAAACATTAAGCCATATATATGTGAGATGACATTTCATGTAGAAAATAAATCGATAGTTGCATCTATATTAGTTTAAGAAGAGATTACAATCGATGTCTTGACGTTGCTATTCTCCTCTGACATATTCGGGTTCCCACACTTCTGCTAGCACTTCATGGATAGCCCCAATAATAGATATTTTAAGGCCTCTTTCCCTCTAGTCTCAAATCACACCCAAGCACATCATTCTTCCTCAAACATACACTAGAAAACTTCAGACTATAGATGTCTTGTTGATTATTCTAACTCCAAACTAAAACTAAATTAGGACTAGCTTGTGCTTGGGAAAAAGAGAGGTTTATGTAGCTTGGATGGATGGGAGATGGTTCCTCTTCTCATGGGAGAAGGCCTTATCTCTTGGATTAGTTCCATCCTAATAGGGGAAAGGAGCCCAAACTGACCTCCTCGACTTCATCCGACCTAACCATTTACCAGACTTTCGTTATGAAGCTTCTAGAGCTAGAAGCTTCAGCTCCATATTTAGAAAATTTTCCAAAAGAGGATCGGTGTGACTGAGAAAGGGTTCATTCGATCTGATCAGTGCTAGGGACAATGGTAACCCTTGCATATTGGCATGAGGAGGACATTTATCATTAGCATTAGTCTTGTAAACTGGGATAAACAGAATATTTTTGGGAAATGATGCAAAAGGGAATTGTTCTGCTCATGAAGAGGGACATAATGGGAGTGTCTTCATGACAGGAAAACATGTCAGGTACACTGTAGAGGTTCTCCAGGATCGTGGATGGCAAGTACAAGGACAGTGACAAAATGTTGTGTAACACCTGTGGGCTAAGGAAACTCCCTTTTTTATCCTTCAAAAATTTCTTGTTATTTTAGCACCTTTGGAGAAAGTCACAATAGAAACATTCTCTCATAATTCTCAAGTAGAGGTGTAATAAGTCGAGCTATGGATTAAGGATATTTCTTAGCGAGAAGGCTTGGAGCTTATCCTCACTCAACTACAACCAAGCAAGTATTATCAATAAGTATTTAGTGGATTTGAACATATTTATAGGTAATGTTAAAAAAATTAGTTTTGTTTGTTCATATTACAACCACAATAACTATGAGAATAATGGATTGTAGTAGTGTTCCAACAATATAACAAGCTAAAACTTGACATGAAAACATTGCTAAAACTTATGGCCATGTAATAACAAAACTAAACTACATTGATTGAACCATGGGCAAGTAACCAATCGAGTCAGTTGTTTGTAAGAAAAATAAACACCTCCCTACTTCTACTAACCTCAATCAACTAATATAAAGATGAAGAGTCACATGACAAAGAAAAGGATCAATGTTTGAAGGAGAGAATTATTTATATACACATGGAAATGTGAACACTTAATAAAGCATGATGTTATGGAGACAATAGATGCACTAGATAAAATATTATTATGCATGAGTAAAACTTGTTAAGTTTATTGCATATTAATAATGCAAAAAATAATAGTTCTAAAATAAACATTACGCAACATTTAAGCATAAGACACAATAAGTAGGGTGAGAATTCCTCAACAACTCTATAGCAAAAGAATAATTATAGTAATTCAGCAGTTCACTCTCACCTATTAATCTTCTAACATGGATTATTTGATATTTATATAAAGGAGTGAGTAAATAAGTGGACAACCTCAATTTTTTCATAAAAATCCCTTTTTTCTAGAGAACCAGAGTTCTTTATTGAATTACTCATTTTTCCAAAATTTTGGCGATTTGGACTGCCTTAGAATGGGCTAAATCCTTAAGGACAATTTTATATGGCCAGCATTCCCATCAATTAGATGAAACTATGACCTTTGATCAAATTCCCTACCATAATTAGGGAATAATTTTAAACATAAATAGTTTTAGTTTTTCCACTTATTAGCTCACTCCTTTATATAAATCAACCACATTGTGCACAAATAATGTAATATATGACACAATTTCCATACTCATCATGGAGAAATTTAAGTTTAATTCACATATAGTTTCATTAAAAAGGCGGTGGCCACTATTATGAGATACACTTTGTAGTTTGATCAAGCAACAGTAACATTAATGTGGTAGTTTTTTATTAAGTGGCTCAACTCCAAGGCATTGATCTAATGCAAAATCACAAGTTTCAAGGCTTTGTTATGTGGCATGAATTCAAAAGTGTCAATGATCCTCTAAGTGGTGCAAACTAATACGAAAATGGTTTGTGTTACCAATTAGTGCATACTTCGATGATGGTATAACTATGATATCCCAATTGATTTTGGAGCAAAGTTGGCTAAGAGTGAAGGATGGAAATTAATGCTCCATCTTGCTAAGAAGATGATATTAAGTTTCAAACATTGTTAAAAAGGATTTTGAATGAAAATTATGCTCCACACTATCCAACCCTTAATCTCTACTTTATCTTCAAATCCTTGATGAACATTATTTGGTCCTTGGGTAGCTTAAGTGGTGGAAGCTTGGAGGGAAGAACATAGTGATGTGTGATATGCCAAGTGCATTGTGTTGTATATGTGTTATATTATTTACATTACTAGCCCCATTCATGATATGTTTGCATCAAGCATAGTGGGGGGATCATAGCAGGAGCGAAACCCCAAAAAAAATTGGGAAATTTTTTACATTCTTTTTGGTATTTTCGACATACAATTTTCTCTTTTGGAGGGTTTATGCCAATGGTGGTTCAACCCATGTTTTTTTTTTTAATTTAGATTAAGGAATTAAGGTTGTAATATAATTTTGGTTAATGAATTAGGGATGTTATATGTTGTAGGATCATATATTTTTATTTGCAAACATTGAAGTTCATTGACGATAAAAATTAGAGATGCGGTAAATAGTTTGTTGGTTTTCTTGGTTTTTGTTTCCAAGGTAAATATTTGTGTAATATATTATTGTGATTGTTTACTTTTATATTTATTAATGAGTTTTGTAT
The DNA here is from genome assembly GCA_000404065.3 of Pinus taeda. Taxonomy (NCBI): domain Eukaryota; kingdom Viridiplantae; phylum Streptophyta; class Pinopsida; order Pinales; family Pinaceae; genus Pinus; species Pinus taeda. Next base: position 16,151 of record APFE031135674.1, read on the forward strand.
TAATTGAATTATTGTATAAGGTTTTAAACTTCCACATTACTTGAATGAAAGTAAGGGTTATCCGTCGCGTAATGGGTGTTAATCGTTGTAATATTAATTAAAATTGGATCAAGCAAAACCCTAGAGGTTAAAGCTAACAAACATTGGCATGGAAATAAAATCCCCCATACTCATGGCCATTATTTTAAGTCAATTAGGAAGGAAATATAAATAATCATGATAGGAGATAGGACAAGACAACAATACTAGTATCATAGAGACAGGAAGAGGCGCTAGGACTAGTCCTAAAGAGCCAACCAAATGTGGTAGTGTGACACTGAACTAGTACCAAATATCAGTTTCCTCATGTTCCTCCATGATACCCTATTGTACCAACTATTGCAAAGATCCCCGCTTGACTAACATTATATAATAGTGTATTTATAATAAATCGTGATGACTTAAGTCAAGACCCTAACATAAATTATAATTTGTTGTCATTAGAGTTGGCATTGGACTGGAACCAAATATCAGTTTCCTTATGTTCCTCCATGATACCCTATTGTACCAATTATTGCAAAGATTTTATCTTGACTAACATTCTATAATAGTGTATTTATAAGAAATCATGATGATTTAATTCAAGACCCTAACATAAATGAGAATTTGTTGTCATTGGAGTTGACATTGAACTAACACCAAATATTAGTTTCCTCATGTTCCTCAATGATACCCTATTGTACCAACTATTGCAAAGATCCTCTCTTGACTAACATTCTATAATAGTGTATTTATAAAAAATCATTATGATTTAAGTCAAGACCCTAACATAAATGAAAATTTGTTGTCATTGGAGTTGACATTGAATTGGCACCAAATATCAGTTTCCTTATGTTCCTCCATGATACCCTATTGTGCCAACTATTTCAAAGAACCTCTCTTGAATAAATTTCTATAATAGTGTATTTATAAGAAATAATAATGACTTAAGTCAAGACCCTAACATAAATGAGAATTTGTTGTCAATGGAGTTGACATGAATTGGCACCAAATATCAGTTTCCAGATGTTCCTCCATGATACCCTATTATAACAACTATTGCAAAGACCCTCTCTTGACTAACATTCTATAATAGTGTATTTATTAGAAATCATGATGACTTACGTCAAGACCCTAACATAAATGAGAATTTGTTGTCACTGGAGTTGACATTGAACCGGCAAAAAATATCAGTTTCCTCATGTTCCTCCATTATACTCTATTGTACCAACTATTGCAAATATCATCTCTTGGCTAACATTCTATAATAGTGTATTTATAAGAAATCATGATGACTTAATTCAAGACCCTAACATAAATGAGAATTTGTTGTCATTGGAGTTACACATAGTCATGAACCTTGGGAAATTAATTAGAAAATGATGAAAAAAGTGGCAAATGAATGGATTTCCATATGTTTTGATGTTGATTCAACTTGCTTTGATATGATCCTACTTGCTTTGATATGTTATTATGTTGAGTCAACTTGATTTGATATGATCATACCATTTTACATCATATGCAACTAAAATTGTATGCATTCTAAATAAGCTTGGAAAAGTTTAAGTCATCTATCAACATAAATTACAAGGTAGAGAGAATTCATCCTATCATTTAGAACAGATATGTGAACTTTCATCCAATAGTTAATACTTACAACTACACCAAGTAGCTTACCAAGTGGTTATATGTGTTAAATAATTGGTATGTGTATTTTACCATGTCATATACATCTCCATACAATTGATCCATTAAAATATCTAGGATTGACTAATTGCAATGGGCCTAACATCCACCATAACTCTTTAGGATGTATGAATTTTAGTGACAAATACAACATGGTAAATGTAAAATTGAAGGACTACTGCTAACAAATTAACATTATACACATATAAATACACACTAGTTGATGATGGCAGGGGCATGGAAACTTAACTTATGCTTCTCCATGCCATGTGGATAGTGTTTCCTTCTCTAAATTTAATACACCTCTTAACTCTTGTATTTGTGATTGATTCAATGGGGAAACATTATGTGATCATAAGCTTGTTGTACAAATTATTATTGTTACTTAAAAAATGAAGATCATAACACAATTTTGAGACCTTCCATCTGATTATGTGAACTACAACTTAACACTAAGATAACAATGATTAAGGTTACCACACTATAAGATGGTTGTTTAAGAAATACTTAATTGATTAGAGGAAAGGAAACCCTCAAGGGATACAATGGTCTCCAAATTTTCTTAAAAATATACCATTTACACATAGTCAATCCCTTTTATCAATAGATGAATCCGAATATTAAAAATTATAGGAGGCTCAAGTAGCTTGATAGAATCTCATAGCTTATCTGGAATGGAGGGTGATCTAACCAATATGGATCACAAAGGTAGTTTAATGGATATTTCCTACTTTAAGGAAGATCCTTAACATCTATAATTGCATCAACATACTAAAGGTTCTCTTAGTGGCTCTTGAACTACAACTCAACGTTATATTGATCTACTATAAATAGATTGGAAGGTGATGATGATGATGAATTGAAGAAGAAATACTTATAATTTTGTTATTCTATGCATTATTAGGATGAGGTGATTAACAAAGAGATCAGTGAGGGAATTGTAGTAGTGATAGTTAATTTACACTATTATGGGCATGGAAATGAACCAAAAAGAGGGCCAAGGCTAGGAGTTGAGACAATATTAATGACTACAAAAATATCTAGAGAGGGTAGAAATATGCACGGAGTCAAGTATATACTAACAAGTGGAGCAAAGGAACCAATAATAAAAGAGAAATCAGAGATGGCATTAACTTTCTTACCAAAATTGAGGCTTGTTGCAATGTGAAAAACATTCCCTTCAATTGGCATGTTTCCTTGATGAAATCCCATGTATCATTCCAAATTTTGTATATATTTTCTTAGGTTTTAGATGGACATGATGTCAAATATTTATGTAAAACACTTGGTGAAGGAATTGATATAAATGTAGCATATACTAGGTAGTGGGAGGTTGGGGAAGTCTGAGGGTTAAATTTACCCATGTGTTCTTAGGCATACTCATGGTTGTGCATTGCTAACATTGGTTTAATAACTATTGAACCTTGATTGCCATTTTCTTCTTGAAAAGTTGTCATGAATTTTTTATAGGATTGTTTACTTCAACTTCAAGCATAGGGTCACAATGCTAGTCTTCATTGAGATTTGCAATACTATTGTTAGTGACACTACTAGAGTGGGAATTAAAGTATAATTCCTTATATATGAATTTGTGTAGCTCTAATCTATGTTGTTATAGGCTAACACATTTGACACTTAGATATTTGGTGAAGAAAATGATACAAATGTGGCATCTGCTAAGGAGTGAGGTTGGGGAAGTTTGAGGATTAAACTTAACCATACGTTTTAAGCACACTCCATGGTAGTGAATTTCTAACACCAGTTTAACAAATATTGAACCTTGATTTGCAGTTGCTTCTTATGAGGTTTTCATGATTTTTTTATAGGATTTTTCACTTCAAGTTCAAGCACAGGGTCACAATATTGGTCTTTATCGAAATTTGTATCACTATTGCTGGTGGCACTATTAGAGTGGGAATTAAAGTGAAATGCCTTGTATATTCTTAATTTTTCCCTTAAGGCAGATGCTTTTGTGGAGCTATGATTTGTGTTGTTAGCTGTTATAGGTTAACACATTTTAAAATTTGATATTTGGTGAAGTAATTGATACAAATGTGGCAACTTCTATAAAGTGGGAGGTTGTAGAAGTCTAAGGATTAAATTTACCCATATGTTATTAGGCACAACCCACGGTTGCACATTACTAACTCTAGTTTAACAACCATTCAACCTTGATTACATTTATTTCTTATGATGTTGTCATGATTTTTTTATAGGATTATTCACTTCAACTTCAAGCATAGGGTCACAATGTTGGGCTTCATCGTGATTTGCAGTACTATTTTTTATGACACTGTTGAAGTGGGCATTAGAGTGAAATGTCTTGTATATTATTGATTTGTCCGTAGAAGAGAATGTCATTGTGGAGCTATGCTTCATGTTGTTATATGTTATAGGCTAACATATTTGAAACTTGGATGTATTAGCATATTACTTCAATAATGAAAAGTAGTTAGAGAATAATGATATGAGCATGTGCTCACCATTATCCAATCACTTGAAGGGATCTATTATGACTTTTGAAACCCAATTAAATGTCAAATTGGATTAAGGGTTAGCATAATTTAGACACTAAACTTCCTTAGTCCCATGCTAAAATTTATCTCACATCATTCCATACCATTCCTTGAAAATTAAGGGGGTTTGTCTTTAATGATTATTACCCAATCAAAATGGTTGGTTATCTCTTGTTAGCTAGATCAAAGTTCAAGTTAAATTAGGTGTCATGATTTTTACATATGTTCTCCAATTTTTTCTTTCAATAATTCTTGAAATGTATCTCAAATAATGAGTCATCATGTAGCCAAGATGGTTGCTCAACTTAAGATAGGACCATGAAGTCCCAAAAAGCAAAATAATGCAATAATGATAATGTTGGAATAATGATAATGTTGGAACTAAGTAGCATAACTAACCAAAAACTTTGCAAAATATATAGGAATTATAAGGGTATTTAACAAGGAAGGAATACAAAAATATGCATAAAAATTAGGGATCGTAGCTCTTGGTCTAGGGTTTCACTGCTTCAAACAAGGCATCATGAAAATTTAACTATAACTCTTTTTCTATGAAGATTCAGACCGTGAAATTGTTACAAAGTGGATATAAAATCTTGATGAACACATTGTTACAATTTCAAACCTTGGTTCACTATATTTTTGGAGATATGGTCCAAGGAAGATAGGATTTCTTTCTACTCCAAAATTCAATATCAAGCATGTATCCCTTGGAAAATTGTCATAAATTTCTCTTTGAGAGTCAAATTTGAATTTCATAAAAAGCGACTGAAATTTCAAGGACTGCATTTTTTCAGGTATTATTTTCAGGTCTAAAGGTTAAAACAGTGACACATGGCATCTCATGCAAGTTTACTCTACCGAACTAGTCCATAATCAGGTTATTGTGGGATATTTGGCATAAATTTATGTTGAATAATCCAATCTTGGTATAACTGGTGGGATTGGAAACAAGACACAAAGGGATGCATCAAGATACAATTTCATACCTTGGGAGACTGAAATCATAGAGATACGATAGTTTCAATTTCAATCGTATCAACAAGCTCACAATCAAGCTCTTAAATGATGTGTATTTTTAAATTTGCATAACTTTTGTTTGAAAAATCAATTTGAAGTGATTCAAAGGGAATAATGAAGCATATATATCATTAATTGGTTCTAAAATGCCTCCCAAACCCAAAAATAATTCACCCATTAAGCCCTCGGAAATTTCTACTAAGACGAATGAACAAGAGGAAGAAATGTAACATGATATATCAAAATTACGGGAACAAGTGCAACAATTTTCGCTATCACAAAGAGCAACAAAAAATGAATTGGATGGTTTAGAAGCAAAAATGGAAGGTTTAAAATCAAACATCAAAGAAAACATAAAAGGAAACATGGAAGGTTTGACAAAGTTTCTACAAGAAAATCTTCCTAGTTGTGACAAGGTAATCCATGAAACCCATGATGAGAACAAAAGGAATGTGAATCATGATTTTAGAGACTCTAAATTTGGGTTGAATACCAACCATATTCCAAAGATCGATATGAGGAAGTTTGATGGCAAGGATCTGGAAACACGGATACTACAAATGGAATAGTTCTTTGATCTACACTATGTGAAACATGCACAAAAGGTATGCATTGCATCTTTATACTTAGAACCCAATCAGTTTGTGTGGTATTGTTTTGCTTTGTTCTCGTAAATTACTTTTCACTTGGAAAATTTTTATGGGGGAATTGGCAGCACATTATGAGGATATAAAGAGTAATACCTTCTTTAGCTAATTGATAAATCTCAAACAAAAGGATTCAGTTGCGTACCACATTGAGGACTTCCAAAGAGTGAATATCAAGGTAACTGATATTCCATATGAGCATCTGATTGATGTCTTCCTAGGGAATTTAAACGATAACATCCAACATGAGGTTCACCTTTGGGAACCTAAGTCATTAGAGAATGCATTCGGAGTGGCAAGAAAGGTTGAAAGCAAAATTATGGAAACAAGGAGGTCAACCACTCACAACTATAAATATGGAAGTGTTGCCACTCCTAGCCTCCCATAACTTACAAGGTTGACACCACAACAATTGGATGAAAAAAGAACAAAAGGGCTTTGTTACAGTTGTGATATAAAATACACTAAAGGTCCTAAGTGTGCTAATAAGAAGTTAGTTTACATAGATTGTGAAGAGGAGGAAGAAAAGGAACAAGAAACATCAAAAGAAGAAGATATACACTAGGAACCAAACATAGGGATTGAAAAAGAAAAAATGAATTTGACCATTTCTTGTAATGCATTGGCAAGAATTACCTCTCCTCAAACTCTCAAGATATAAGGATATATCAAGAATAAAAATATAATCGTGCTATTTGATTCATGTAGTATCCATAATTTTATTCATTGTAAGATAGCCAAAGGTTTGAATTGCTTTCTATATCCTGCATTAGAGTTTCAAGTGATGGTTGCAAATGGAGTAAAAATAAATTACTTAGGGAAGTGCCATAATATCAATATAACCATGGGGGAATATGTATTGAATAGTCCATTTTTTTCCATTCCAATGGGTGGTGTTGATTTTGTATTAAGAGTCCAACAATTACAATTTTTGGGGACAATATTTTAATTTTCAAGAACTTTTATTGAAATTTTTCCATGAAGGAAAGGAAATTGAATTAAGGGATATCGCAGGGAAACTTGGGAAGATAATGAACTCTAATGGCATGACAAATATTTTGAAGAAGGAACTATAAGGGGTAATTTTGCAATTATGCTCACTAGATGTTCAAACATGTACGTCATTGATTTCTCCAAATATCCAAAGAGTCCTTGACAATCATTCCAAGGTATTTGAGACTCCCAAAGGTATCACACCTATTTTCGATTACGATTGTGTGACTCACTTGATTCCAGGAAGTGTTCCTCCAAACATCATACCTTACAAATATCCCTATGCCCAGAAGAATGAAATTGAATGTATGGTCGCAAAAATGCCAGAGGTGGGTATAATTCAACCTAGCCAAAGATCTTTCTCTTCTCTAGTAGTATTGGTACACAAGAAGGATGGATCATGGCATATGTGTCTAGATTATAGAGAACTCAATAATCTCACTATTAAATATAAATTTCCCATTCCTATCATTGATGAATTGTTGGATGAACTACATTGATCAATTTACTTCATCAATTTGGATATTCACTTAGGATATCATAAATTTAGAATGAAGACAGAAGACATTCCAAAAATAACATTTAAAACTCATGAAGCTCATTATGAATTTTTGGTCATGCCTTTTGGACTTACTAATGCACCTTCCACATTTCAAGATTTAATGAACTCCATTTTCAAACCCTTTCTTAGAAAATTTGTGTTAGTATTTTTTTATGATATACTAATCTACAACGAGTCTTGGAAAGATCATTTTCAATATGTTGACAAGGTGTTCAAACTATTGGAGGAGGAAAAAATGTATGAAAAACCCTCCAAATGTTTCTTTGGGGTATAGGAAGTGAATATTTGGGTCCTATTGTATCTCATGAGGGTGTTAAGGTAGACCTTAACAAAATTAAAGTTGTAAAGGAATGTAAAATCCCCACAACCTTAAGGCATCTTTGAGTATTTCTCTAGTTGACATGGTATTATCACAAGTTTGTTAATAATTATGGGGAAAAAGAGCACCACTAACAACTTACTAAATAAAGATACATTTTTTAGACTTCGGAAGCAACTAAGGCCTTTGAAAATTTTAAAGAGGTAATGTGTCGAGCTCCAGACTTAGCTACACCATACTTCAAAAAAACCTTTAGTGTGGAATGTGATGCCTCGAGAAATGGCATTGGTGTTGTTTTAATGTAAGAAGGAAGACCCATTGCTTTTGAAAGTCATCCAATCAAAGGAAAGTATATACACAAACCTATTTATGAGGAGCAAATGTTGGCAATACTACATGCTCTGAAGAAATGGCATCCTTGCCTAATGGGAAGGCACTTCAAGGTAAAAACAGATCATGATAGTCTTAAATACTTATTGGAACAAAGATTATATTCAAAAGAGTAGCAATAGTGGGTCACAATGATGTTGTGTTATGACTATGAAATCATTTACAAAAAAGGGAAGCAAAATGTTGTTGCAGATGCACACACAAGAAGGGATGAGGATGTGGAAGCATTTCTCTGTGTGATTTCTGTTATCCAACCTGATTGGATAACTAAAGCAAGGGATGAATGGAATAATTATGTAGAGGTGTGGACACTAATTAAAAATTTACAGAAAGATCATAGTGCATCTGATACATTTATCTGGATAATATTTCACTATGGTACAAAGATCGCTTATATATCTCCTATAGGTGGGCACTCAGGATATTTAAAAACTTACCACGGGGTCAAGAATGAATTTTTTGGGATGGCCTCAAATTTGACATTCATAATTTTGTGGTAGAATGTTTCGTTTCCCAACAAAATAAAGTTGAGATAATTAAGACCCCGAGTCTTTTACAATCATTAGCTATTCTAAGTCAACACTTGGAGGAGGTCCCAATGGATTTTATCATGGGTTTACCCAAGTCCAAAGGAAAGAGTATCATCATAGTGGTAGTTGATAGACTTACCAAGTATGCACACTTTTGTGCATTCTCTCATCCTTTCAAAGTTAGTACAATATCTACTGCATTTGTAGAAACATTTCAAAAGCTACATGGAAACCCAAAGTTTATTATAAATGATAGAGATCCCATTTTCACTAGAATTTTTTGGATAGAATTATTTTCTTGTCTTGGTACTCAATTAGCTCATAGTTCATCTTATCATCCTCAATTTGATGGGAAAAATGAGATAGCCAACAAAATTTTGGAAGGATATAGGCCCATATAATACTTGTGTAGCTCCAATATTGTTATTTTTGTGTCCCATGTAGGCCCCATATTGTTATTGTTATTCCCAATATAAGCCCATTATTTTTATTGTTGTGCCCTTAAATTATTATTGTTATGAAGGCCCTAATAACATTGTGACCCTTTAGACTCCTATATATACTAAGGATGTCTTGTCATTTGTATCATCCAAGAATCATTCATTTACATTATGTAAAGGGAGGTTCCCCCCTCTAAGAGGCTTATTTCCAATTCGTTGATGTATCATTTCTTCTATTTTCTAATCTTGTTACATGGTTTCACAGCTTCAAACGAGCCATCTTGGAATTTTCACTATAATTTTTCCTCTGTGAAACCTCAGAAGCTAAAATTTTACCCACGTTGAGTTGTAATCTTGTTGAACCACGTGAAAATTTTCAAATCTTAGTTCACTATATTTTTGGAGATTTGGTCCAAAGAAGTTAGAGTTTCTGCATGCTCCAAGATTCAGTCTAAAACAGGTGTTCCAAGAAAAATCGTCACAACTTTCTCCTTATGCATAGAATTTAAATTTCATAAAAAATTAGTGAAATTTAAAGGACTTTTTTTTATTGTGTATCGATTTTAGGACCAAATGTTGAAACATTGACACGTGGAATTCCGTAAAACTTCGTTATACTAAACCAACCCATAACAAAGTCATCATGGGAGATGTGGCATAACTTTATCCTAAATAATCCAATCTTGGTCTGACTTGTGGTGTTGGAAATAAGACTCAGAGTGATACCACACGAAGGAATTTCAGACCTTGGGATGCCAAAATTACCGAGATAAAATAGTTTCCAAATCAAGCTCCAAAAAGCAAGAAAAAAAGGTGTGTATTTTTTTTTAAATTTGCAGCAATTTTGTTTGAAAAATCAGTCTAAATTAATTCAAAGGGAATAATAAAGAATAGGTATCATTATTTTGTTCCAATATGCCTCGCAACAAGAAAATGATACTCCCAATAAGCAACCAGAAAGTTCCACTATGACGCATGAAGAAAAGGAAGAAATGCAACATGATATATCAAAATTACGCAACCGTGCAACAAATTTTGCTCTTGCAAAAAGTAACCAAAAATGAATTGGAAGCGATGATGAATGTTAAGATGGATGGTTTAAAATGGAACATGGATCGTTTAAAATCAAAAACAAAAAGGGACATGGAAGGTTTTAAGGATGGTTTAGAAACAAAAATGGAAGGTTTGAAGGATGGTTTAAAAGAAAAAATGGAATGTTTGAAGGAAGGATTGACAAAGTTGCTACAAGAAATGTTTCCTAATGGCGACAAGGTATTCCATTAAACCCATGATGAAAAAAAAAGGATTGTGAGTCATGATTTTAGAGACTCTAAATTTGGTTTGAATACCAACCACATTCCAAATATCAATATGAGGAAGTTTGATGGCAAGGATTTGGTAACATTGATACTATAGATGGAACAATTCTTTGATCTACATGATGTGAAACACACACAAAAGGTACACATTTGATCTTTATAATTAGAACCCAATCAATTTGTGTGGTATCAGTGGCTTTGTTCTCATAAATTTCTTGTAACTTGGTCAATTTTTACAGGGGAATTGATATCACATTGTGAGGATACAAATAGAAACACCTTCTTTAGGCAATTGATAAATCTCAAACAAAAGCGTTTAATGGAGGAGTACATTGATGAATTCCAAAGATTTCATATCAAGGTAACTGATATTCATGAGTAGAACATGATTGATGTCTTCATAGGGACTTTAAAGGATAATATCCAACATGAGGTTCACCTTTGGGAACCTAAGTCATTAGAGAATGCATTCAGGGTGGCAAGAAAAGTTGAAAGAAAATTTATGGAAACAAGGAGGTATTAGACTCACAACTATAAATATGGAACTGTTGTTGCTCCTAGCCTTCCACAATAAGGTTGACAACACAACAACTGGAAGCAAAAAAAATCAAAAGTGGTTTGTTACAGTTGTGATAGCAAATATGCTAAAGGTCATAAGTATGCTGAGAATAAATTATTTTACATAGATTGTGAAGATGAGGAATAAAAGGAACAAGAAACATCAAAAGAATAAGATATACACCAAGAACCAACACTAGTGGCTGAAAAATAAGAACTAAATCCAACCATATCTTGTAATGCATTCGTGGGAATTACCACTTCTCAAAATCTCAAGATAGAAGGATATATCAAGAAGAAAAAGGTAATAGTATTGATTGATTCAGGTAGTACCCATAATGTTATTAATTGTAAGATAGCCAAGGATTTCAATTTCTTTCTATACCCAGAAACAGTGTCAAGTGATGGTTGCAGATGGAGGAACTATAAATTGCTTAGGGAAATGTCATAATATCTATCTAACCATGGGGGGGATCTGTATTAAATAGACCAATCATTGCCATTCCAATGGGTGGTGTTGATGTTGTATTAGGAGTCCAATGGTTACAATATTTGGGGACGATAGATTTTATTTTTCAAGAACTTTTTTTGAAATTTTTCTACAAAGGAAGGGAAATTGAATTAAGGGATATCGTTGGGAAACCTGGTAAGATAATCAGATCTAATGGCCTGATAAAGATTTTAAAGAAGAAACAATAAGTCGTAATTTCACAATTATGTTCACTAGATGTTCAAACATCTAAATCTCCCATTTCCCTAGATCTCCAAAAATTCCTTGACAATCATTCCAAGGTATTTGAGACTGCCAAGTGTCTCCCACCTCTTTGTGATTAGGATCATGTTATTCAGTTGATTCCAGGAAAAAAATTCCTCCAAATATCAAACTTGATAGATATCCCTATGCCCAGAAGAGTGAAATTGAGCATATGGTTGCAAAAATGCTAGAGGCTGGTATAATTCAACCTAGCCAAAGTTATTTCTCTACTTTAGTAGTATTGGTACACGAGAAGGATGGATCATGGCGTATCGGTCCAGATTATAGGGAGCTCAACAAACTCACTATTAAAGATAAATTTCCCATTCTTGTCATTGATGAATTGTTGGATGAATTACATGGAGCAATTTACTTCGCCAAGTTGGATCTTTGTTCGTATTATCATCAAATTAGAATGAAAACTAAAGATATTCTGAAAACAAAATTCAGAAATCACGAAGGTCATTATGAATTTTTGGTCATGCCTTTTGGCCTTGCTAATGCACCTTCGACATTTCAAGGTTTGATGAATTCCATTTTCAAACCCTTCCTTGGAAAATTTGTGTCAGCATTTTTTGATGATGTACTAATCTATAACAAGTCTTGGAAGGATCATGTTCAACATGTTGACAAGGTGCTCAAACTATTGGAGGAAAAATAATTGTATGCAAAAACCTCCAAACATTTCTTTGGGGTATAGGAGGTGGACTATTTAGGTCATATTGTATCTTACAAGCATGTTAAGGTAGACCCTAACAAAATTAAATACATCAAGGAATAGAAAATCCACACAAGTTTAAGGCATCTTCGAGGATTTCTCAGGTTGACAAGGTATTATCGCAAGTTTGTTAAGAATTATAAGAAAATAACAGCGCCTCTAATGACATTACTGAAGAAAGATGCATTTCTTAGAATCAAAAAGAAACTAAGGCCTTTAATCATCTTAAAGAGGCAATGTGTCGAGCTTTGGTCTATCTACACCATACTTCACAAAAACCTTTATTGTGGAATGCGATGCCTCGAGAAATGGAATTGGTGTTGTTTTAATGCAAGAAGGAAGACCAATTTCCTTTGAAAGTCATCCAATCAAGGGAAATATTTGTTGAAGTTTCTAAGTCTAACAGTTAGAAACCCTCCATGTACTTTCTGATTTATTCCTTCATACTTGTTCTGATTAATTAACAAGTTATTTACCATGTAAATACTGAAAATAAACACAAGTACATGCTCAACACATTACATATCATCAACTTAAGGAAACATAAACAAGCACACAAATGACATCGTTATTTTTGGACTAATGTCCTCAGAAAAACCCAATGCGGAAAAATGGTGCAGCTATCTAAGGGTTTGATTTATTAAGTAGTTTCAGAATACAATCTAGGTGCCAAATCCAGCTCACCCAACAGAGAAAAATCTCGACAGTAGTACCTCTCCTTTGGAGACAGATGCTCTGGCTGAAACCCTGGATAGACACTCTAGAAACTCCTCAACTCCAATCTGCCCCACGAAAAACTCCAGCGTCAACCTCTAGGGATTGTGTCAGCCTCTTCTACCCTCTACATTAGCTTTCTCAGCAATTCTGGTTGTTCCCGGCAATTTCTGCTTCTGCCCTCTGCGTCAGCTTTCCCGGTAGTTTCGACAGTTCCAGCTTTTGCCCTCTATGTCAGCTTTCCCGACAGTTCTATCTTCTTCCCTTTGTGTCAACTTTCCCGGTAGTTATGGCTTCTACCCTCTGTGTCAGCTTTCCCAGTTGTTCCAGCAATTTCAACTTCTACCCTCTGAGTCATCTTTCTCAACTGTTCCGACAATTCCCAGCAATTCCAATTGTTCCCGGCAGTTTCGGTTGTTCCCGACAATTCTGACTTTTTCCCTCTGCATCAGCTTTCCCGGCTGCTGCACAGAACTTGTTGGCACTATCTCTGCCTCTCTACTTCTGTATTCACTACCCCTCATCTGCAACTCCACATCACTCTCTCAATTTTCTCAGCAAACCCAACTCCCAAAAGTCGAAATATTGATCTCTTGGTGTGCTCTCCAAGTGACCCTAAAGCCTCCTCTTATGCTTTTCTCGTTGACAAATCAACGGCCGAGATTAAGTCCCTAATCAATGGCTAAGATTAGATCTGGCTTGATCCATGCCTTTTGGACCATTCTAACACATTTTTATATTAATTCACATTAATATTTTATTTTCCCTAAGTTTAGACTTAGGGACTCCATTAAAAATATTAATTATTTTAATATCTCCCAAACTATTTAGAATATGCACAAACCCTTTCTGGGTATTGGAGATCTCATGTGCCTTAGCCTCTCCACCAATTTTTGTGGCTATATCACATCTTATGCTACCCTAAATCAACACTCCCTCTTAGCAAGGATTATTCTCTAGCAATACTCCTCACTAAGTATCACCCTGATCATCCAGCATCGGTCCCTGTGTTGATGCTAGGCCTACTTCCCATCATATGCACTGCTGCATCCTGTACTGTTACCCATCGCCATGTCACTTCCACTACTGCATCTGTACTGCAACTCCCTCTGCATCTGTGTTGTTGCCCATTGCTCTGCCACTACCACTGTTGCATTTGCACTGCAACCCCTCTCATCATGTTGCATTGTGCTACCCATAACACTACCACTGCTAACTATTGCACTGCAACCCAGTTACTAAGAATTAAGTAACTGATCTCCCAACTCTGACATCTCCGTCAAGCTAGAAACACTCCTGATGTTGAAGCTCCCTCTATCCCTCACAAGTTCTCCCTCTCTAACCTATGCACTGTTGCAACAACTTTGTGCATCTTGCACCGTTGCACACCTCTCTGTGCCATCCTGCACTAGTGCAACATTCCCATGCCTCTCGCACTATTGCAGCTTGCTAGCCTCGCATTTTCCTAGGAATCCTATATTGTAGCTCCCTCTGTCGCTCCATCCACATCCGTCTCTACTGACATTGCCAGTACTGCTACTTCCTCTTTGGGGCTCCTGCAGCAAGGTCTAATCCAAGAGGCTGGGTACCTCAAGGATCCTGCCCCTCATCGCCTCTAGTCTGTCTGACTACAATTCAATGTCTCCCCACTTCTTCTAGAGTGGCACACGAGCACTCATGGCATAATCATCGTCTATCTCCACTTCCTTCTATGCCCTTGTTGGTGTTGCCTTGGTCTCGAAGGCCTATCCCTTACTCTTCTTCCTTGGACACTAGGTCACATAATGACCCAGCTCCCCACACTAGAAGCACTTGACCTTGGAGAGGTCCTTCTTCTTCCATTTTTCCTGCTTTCCCTCATATGCAAGGGCAGCATCCTCCTCCTCCTCCTTCTTGATTCTAATCCCCTTACCGCTGCCTCCTTACTTGCTCAGTGTTCTAATCTCTTCTTGGCAAAGAGCAACCCATATTTCCTCCCAATCAGGAAGGGTCACCCTGCCCAGTATGCCTTGGACAAACACCTCCCATTCTTCTAAGACTGCATTCAGGGTTGTTCTCACCATCAATTATGGATCAGATGTTTCCCCTATGGAAGTCAGATGATCTCGAATCTCCTTCAATCGACTGAGGAATGGGTCAATCTGTTCTCCCTTCTACCTTTGGTATGATCGTAGCTAATTTTCTAGTAGCATCTTCCTCTGCATGGAAGTATGTTGATACAACTTGGTCAGGGCCTCCCACATCTCCTCTGTCATTTTCTTCTCGGCAATATGTGGTACTATATGATCCTTGACCCCGTCAAGGATGATACTCTTAGCCCTCGCCATTTCATCCTCGTACTTGTCGTTATCATCCAGATCAACTGGGATAGCTATCGTCCTCAAGACGAAGTGCTTGACATGATTCTTATCTAGTACAAATAATATTTTGGCCTTCCAGACTACGAAGTTTGAGGCTCCATCTAGTCTGTCCTGGTCTCTTACTCTGTGTAGTGCCATTCCACTACTCTTCTACTTCCCTCCTAGAAGTTATCGATGTGAATCCCTCTAAACCTCGATTTCCCCCCTGGAAATCCTTATGTTGATGTCGAGATGCTCCCTACTCTGATCGTCTATGCAACTGCACCATTGATCTAGATTTCTCAACTAGAAACCCTTGGTTGCAACTCCCTCCTCCTTGGCCTTGCCCTGTTAGGTACTGTTTTGACAATAGTACACCAACAGCTCCACTATGCAAGTTATCCACAACCTCCTAAACCCTAGTAATCTAAAGGTGAGAGATCCTAGGTTCTGCGTAATCCCAGCACCAGCAAACTAGCTTGCTAAGCCAACTGTGTCAACCCTCCTAGCCTCTGCATGAGCCTGTCTTTGCCTCCCTCGGCCTCTATGCAGCCTCTTCTTGGCTCGAACTTGATGATGCGGGCACTGTGTCACCCCTTCCTTGATGTTTTGCTGCTAGGAATAACTTTTGTCACTCAAGACAGTTGTTTTCTGTTGTTGCTACTCTGCTCGGCTAATGTCCTCAGTTCTCTTGCGATTTGCAACCACGCTCTGATACCATGTTGAAGTTTCTAAGTCTATCAATTAGAAACCCTCCATGTACTTTCTAATTTATTCCTTCCTACTTGTTCTAATTAATTAACAAGTTATTTACCATGTAAATATTGAAAATAAACACAAGTACATGCTCAACACATTAGAGATCATCAATTGAAGGAAACAAAAAAAGCACACAGATGACACCGTTATTTTTGGACTAATGTCCCCTGAAAAACCCAATGCAGGAAAGTCAGTGCAGCTATCTGAGGGTTTTATTTATTCAGTAGTTTCAGAATACAATATGGGTGCCAAATCCAACTCACCCAATAGAGAAAAATCTCGGCAGTAGTACCTCTCCTTCGGAGACAGATGCTCCAGCTGAAACCCCGAATAAACACTTTGGTAACTCCTCAGCTCCAATCTGCCCCACGAAAAACCCCAGCATCAGACTCTAGGGACTACATCAGCCTCTTCTATCCTCTGCGTCATCTTTCTCAACAATTTTGGCAGTTCCGGCTTCTGCCCTCAGCGTTAGCTTTCCTGGTTGTTCCGGCAGTTCTGGTTGTTCCCGGCAGTTCCGGCTTCTGCCCTCTATGTCATCTTTCTTGGCTGCTACGCTGATCCTCCTCGCACTATCTCTGCCTCTCTGCTTATGTGTTCACTGCCCTTCAGGTGCAACTCCAAATCATTGTCTCAACTTTCTTAGCAAACTGCAATAGGGATTAATGCACGGCGTATGGAAGATGAAGGAACCCTCAAGGGTCTTCCCGAGACCCTTGGCATACTGTAATATTATTTGCAGTTGTCACAAAGATACATGCATGTCCATATTCAACAACTAACTATCAAAGTGAGACGGATTCATTACCTCGAGCCTTCGTGTGGAGTTGCTGGAGAGTGCAATGCAGCTAGGCGGAAGTCCCCTGAGTCGTCTCTAGATCAAGTCCTGCACATAGAAAAGACAAGCGTTATCACAACATAAAACCTTGATAATAAATTCATAAATATACAAAAGACATCTAGTTTCACATAACTAAGCCACTCATGCTAAAAGACATTGAATAAACATATAAATGAATTATAGTACCAACATTACGGAGTGGATAATACAACTGCAGTTCTATATTAATGTCGAAAGAGTGATTACAACCATCGGTTGCATCAGCCTACCCTTACCCCTCCAGCTCCTCTCTCTCTCTCCCTTCTTACCAACTTCTTATGCGTAAGTATGAGACTCTACTCAACAATCAAGTAAGTTATCCTTTCAAATGATCTGGCCCCTTTCACAATAGCCCTAGCTCTGCTTATGCAGCATGTGAGATTAGGGTTGCCAAGTTTCTCCATGAGTTTCTTTAGGTAAAATCAATTATGTTTCCATTCTTTTGAGCTCTTTCCCATTTGCATACTCCATTAGGATTAGTAATCCCCCAAATAGGTCGAACTTTGATGTTTCCTTGCTTTTCTGAGTTGATTTAGGAGAGAATATAGGGATATTTCTTAGTCAATCCGCTCCTTTGACCCTTAGAAGCTCGTTAGGGTTCACTAACGTTGTTCCTGAGCTAACAAGTAGAGTTACTTAGGTCACTAATGCACCCTTAGGCTTGTTGAGAAGCTTTATAAAGCAGGTTTCTAGTGTACAGGCAGTGTTAGCTTGGAAACAAGGTTTGTGAACTTGGTCATTGCTTCAGTCATCATGTCTTTCCCCTCTAAGATGATGAGGAGGTCATTTTACTGTATAACAAATTCCCCCTAAAGTGTGAGATCAGAGGTTGTGATGATGGCCAAAATACTTTATACTTAACTGTTACATTCCTTCTTGACAAAAAGAGAGAGAGGATCGAAGCTTCGGGTGGTACGGGAAACCTGATATAACACATATATAAAACAACTGAAATCATGTCCTGAGTCGGGCATTCCCACGCTCAGTAGCTATGTCAGAGTGATTTTCTCAATGAAGAGATATGACAAGTCTAGCCGCCGATAATCACAATGCAGATCTACTGTCAGAATAGGATCCAAAAAACAATATACACAACTTGGGAGAGGAAACAAGGTTGAGTGATGCAAGCCTCTACCCAAGGTCTTGATTTCCACTTCACCGAATAGCATAGATCAATACATGTGGATATATGTGTTGATGTCGAACATGCACGAAATTGTCTAATTACTAGTCAATAATGGAGACTGTTAACAGACGCGAGGAAGGCCACCAATAATGGTGATGGTCTCCAAGATGCATAGTACAATCTAGCGAGTGTGAAAATTGTTTTTGTCATCAAACACACGTAGAATCGTTTAACTATGAGCCAATAATGAGAACCCCTGATCAAACACAAGGTGACCTACCACTAATGTTTGCAAGTACCAAGGCACTGAAGTGTTTTTGGGTCTTCTTCCTAGATAGAGTGTTGAAGTTGATAGGAAGAGACCTGTCAAAAGGTGGGAAATAATGTGTTCTACATCAATCAACATGAAATGGGATAAAAATAATTTATTTTTTGAGGAATCTTTGAGCTTTAGATCAAAATGACAGAGGGAATAATGAAAGAATATGCTTGATGGGTTGATGGAGGAAACAGAAGAAAAAAGGTTTTCCCTTGAACAATAGAAGGCACGACAATGGTTTTAACCATGCAGCACTAGACTCATGAACACCAAAGAGTGTTAGGATACAGAGATGTAAGAACATCAGGGTATATAGGCTAAACTCATAGGACGGTAAGATTCATATTGAGAGGTTGTCACAAGGAAGGTTTATCTGAGGGAGTGCCATGTTCAAGGGAATGACTACAGCCAAAACATACTTTCAAATACTAAACACAGTTGTATTGCCCACTTTCCCCATCTGATTAGTTTAGTGATTCCGGACGGGTAAACTCATCAATATTTTCATATTTTAAGAGTCTAAAAAGGACCGCAAAAATAGCGGCTCTATGCCCTATCTGATTAGTTTAATGAGTCCAAATAGGCAAACTCGTCAATTTTTTCATGTTTTAAGAGTCTGAAAAGGATCATAAAAAGAGTGACTCTACACCTTGTCTGTGTAATTTAATGAGTCCAGACGAGAAAACTCAGTGTTCTTTTCATATTTATAGAGTCTGAAAAGATCGTAAAGAATGACTCCAGGGTGGTCCCTTTGTCATAGTTTTTAACCAGGTGTGACAAAAGTTTAATAGTATACCCGGATCGGTTACTTTTTCGTGAGTTAATCTACTGAGTCTGGATAAAGAGAAACCTATGCTCAATAGATGTTGACCTCATTTTGTTACGAGTACGAGGAGACGGACTAAACTCAATATTCGTTGTGAATTTTTAATGAGTCACGCGATGACAAACTCAATACCTTCATCGAATTTTAACGAGTCAAATGAAGAAAACTCAAAGTATCTTTTTCAGTTTAGTGAGCCAGAAAAAGAAAACTAACTGATCATTCCTTCTTTGAAGATTTAGTGAGCCCTAAGAAGGGAAAAACTTAGGGATTTTTCAATTTAAAAGTGAGAAATGGTTCGAAAAAAGCAAGTGCGCATAATGTCGCCATAGATATTTAACGAGGCCGGTGACTAAAACTCGGGATTTTTTAGTTTCACGAGCGAGAAAAGTACCTAAAAGAATGCTCGAAGATTCTTCATAAGTGTTTAACGAGTCTGAAGAAGGAACTCGAGATTTTTTCAGTTTTATGAGTGAGAAAAAAGCACCTGAAAATAATTCTCAAAGCTTCTTCATAAGTGTTTAATGAGTCTGAAGAAGGAACTCAGGATTTTTTCAGTTTCATGAGCTAGAAAAGGAGTGAAAAAAGAGTTGCTCAGACCATCGTTGTAGGTGTTTAACGAGCCCAATGATGAAAAACTCAGGGATTTTTCAATTTAAGAGCGAGAAAATATCCCATAAAAGAAAGCACTCATTGAGAATTGCATGCGGCGATTGCTGCCATTCATTCCTGAAAGTGCTTTCATCAAAAAAGCAAAAAAAAGCAACAATTTCTGTCAATATGGGGTCATGCATGATAAAAATCATGGGGAATGGACTACTTCCTCTTTAATGACTTCAATTAAGATGTCATGTCTCCAAAATAAATATAAGAGAGTTCTTGATCTTTCACATTCACCATTTTCACTATTTGAGAGCTGTGAGAGCATTTTGGAGCCAAAGAGGAGCAGATTTTCCACGGACGATTGTGGGAGATCCGAGCTACCATTCGACATGTCATCAGTGCCAAGTAGATTCCAAAACCTTAGTCTTTGCTTTACTTAACCTTTTTTAATCAGTTTTTGGGGTGGATTTTTACAAATCTGGGGAACCCTAATTCAGTTATTGTGCCTTAATGCCCTCTAGCAGGCCTACAGGGAGCATTAAATGCCCTTTACGACCTTCTGGAGGGCGTTAATCCTCCATGTGTACTACTAGGGGGAGCATTAAAGCATCATGGCGCATTTTGAAACTCTAAGTAGCGATTTCAGAAGATTTTTTGCCCCATTTTGACAGATTTTTGGGTTGTTTTGCACAGTTTTCGAGCCATTATGACTAGCTTATGGAGAGAATGGGCCAATGACAAACATGTATTTCTAATGTGAAATGATCCAGCATGCATACTTGCATTACGCCATTGTGGTTTGATGAAGTATGCGAAGTTGGACTTGATGAAATGGTAGGAGGACTTGTTGAGATGGATTATCCAACGTTAGGATGAACATAAGCAAGTGTTCAGGATCAGACATCATGAGTTGGCCATTGACCGCAATGATATTTACTGTTTGACTTGTTTTTTGTGCCAAGGAGCACAAGCAAACCTAACCGAGGATAGGCCTGATCCTCGATCCACCCTAGAGCTGGTTCAATCTTACTCTATCCCTGAGAGTGGACCCATCAGCAACAGAGTCCCCATAGAGAGGATTAGGTCCAGATCTATGAGGGCCATTTTATGGTTGATTGTGTGTTTAGTGGGGTCAAAGAGTCCCCACATTGCAACAAAGGCCCAACTATTGCTTGTAGTTGACTGTGTCCAGCCTCAGATGTTCAACTGGTGTGAAGCAGTGCTTTGCTAGTTGAAGGCAGAATTCACTGCATGCAAGACTCAAACCCAACAGAGTTTTGGGTATGGAACTCTCATTGTCTCATTCATACTTGAGAGGGTACCTGTTATGCACCCGAGGATGAGCTTAGGTCCCTTTGATCTGAGGGATCCGAGACAGGGGCAATGGGCATCACTAGATCCTCACACAAGAGGAGGACCTATTCGACACTTTTTTGAGGGAGAGTTCTTCGAGTAGCGCCGTGGCCAAATTGTGATGATTTACGATTATGCCTATGAGGGCATGGACTTCACTGACAACCCTAACTTGATGTTGCCTCCTGGGACCAACTGGGGTTCTCAAGGTAAGAATGATTTTTTAGAGTACTTAAAGTATTTTTAAGATTTTGAATATTTATGTTATGTTTTTGTTGATTTTATGCATGAACAAGTACTGACATGAAGCTTTTTTCTTGACACAGATGTGACGCCAGTACGACTTGCAGGCGAACCTCGCCACATTAGGCGGGGAGGCCAACTACCTGATGGGGGGGTGATGCTGAAAGTCTTCACGAGGTTCTGAGGAACCTGGAGGGCTTGAGCATGGGTGTGCCCCCCCTTCCTATGAGGGAGATCCCCGCTTACATGCAGCAGCACACAATCGGTATGCCTCAGCGGTTTCTGGTTCCTCTTCGGAGGATAGCTAGAGCAGTGTTATCATTTCATGAGAAGAAGGCTCTATTAGCAGGCACTTTGGCATAGCCAGCAGGTGTTTATAGCTAGGATTAGTAGCCATTTTGTACATAAAACACCTAAGTTTTGGAATATTTTGATGTAAAAGACTGGATTCGATATATATATATATCTCCAGATATTTTGGTATTTTATGATATAAATGTTTTTTAAGTGTTTTTGTAAATTTTTAATTGTGTAAATATTTACTTTTCATACATGTATATATAGTGAATGAGACAGATGCCAATCTAACACATAGTTTTCCAATGAATCAGCAACTGTATTAAATTCTCTAGGAATGTGTTCATATGTGATAACTTCAAATTGACGTTCCAAGACTCCTACCGTTAGAAAATGACATAACAAGGTTGGATTACAAATTTTATAATGATTTTCCAATTGCATAACAACAATTTGAGAGTCTAACCTGAACACCAGATTGGAGATGTCCCTTGATGACGCTTCAGCGAGAAGTAAAATGACGAACATGTACTGAGCAATATTGTTGGTGGTAGTACCAATAAAGACTCCCCTGGAACAAAAAAGTTCAGACTCAGGTGTGTAAATGACCAAAGCAGTTGATGCAATGTGTCGTTTGTGACGACTAGCACCATCTATGTATCCTATGTATCCTAAGCGTAATGAAGGCATCTGCATTATGAGAAATATGTATGAGACAAATACTTCAATAAATACCAAAAAATCCAATCATGTCAAAAAAGGAAGCAAAAGTTATAAATACATAAAATTACAAAGCACAAGCCTAGTGCAGTACTAGGCATAATACTTTTTCATATAGAGCCCATTTTGGGGCTCAGCGAGCGGGACTCCTTCCCAGTCCTGAAGTTCATATGCCCTTTTTGAGAGGGCTTTTTTGATGACATATGGACCGAGTGATAAGGGTTGAAGCGTTCTTGCCCCCAAGAGTTCATTTTTTTTATCATAGAGTAAAACAAGATCTCCCTTTTGGTAAGAATGAGGCTTGACCTTTTCGTCGTATTGGGATTTCACCCGGCGCTTGTGGGCCTCGAGTGCCAATTCGGCATCTCGATGGGTTTCATCTAATTGATTTAGGTATAGTAGGTGCTCTTCTTTGGTAGTAGTTTCGGGCAAGAGTTCAACGGCGATTTGTAAGGAAGGAATCTGACACTCAATTGGTAAAATTTCTTCTAGGCCGTAAGCCAGTTGAAAAGGTGTGAAGCCTGTAGCAATCTTAACTGAAGTTCGGTATGCCCATAGTGCAGGATATAACATTCGATGCCAGTGGGTTTTATGATTCCATACTAATCTATAGATCATGGTTTTTAAGACGTCATTGATAGCCTCTACTTGACCATTAGCTTGGGGGTAGTAGGAGGATGATTGATCCTCAGAGAAACCTACCAGCGATGTTAAGTCAGACATCATGTGATTTTGAAAATGAGACCCATGGTCTATAACAATCGTGCAGGGTACACTGAAACCACAAATGACCTGATTAAACAAGAATAGCGTCGTGGTTTCCCCGTCGACCGGGAAGGTGGGAAGGGCTTGGGCCCATTTAGTGAAATAGTCTGCAGCTACAATAATATAGTTGTGTCCAACAGAGGAAACATGGTTGCAAGTTACAAAGTCTATCCCCCATTTGGCAAAGGGGCCAACGGAGATAACCAAGTGCAGTAAGGCCGGAGGAGCGTGCATTTTCTTTGTAAATACTTGACAAGGATGGCATTACCGGATAGCCTTGATACAATATTTGAACAAGGTTGGCCAGTAGTAGCCTGCGCGGAAAATTTTATGTGCAGTAGACATGCCAGAAAGATGACCGCCACATGCCCCAGCATGAGAGTTATTTAAAATATGTTCTGCCTCTTCATGAGTGAGGCAACATCAAAGAACTGTATCCGCACCACGGTGATATAACGTATCGTTAAGCACTAAATAGTGTCTTTCTTGGTGGCGGATGTGACGACGGTCACCTGATGATAGCTCGGGGTGGAACCATTGCGCTTGGCGGTAGACAAGAATGTCACCATACCAAGGGTTAGAATTGTCGATAAGATAGATAACTTCATTTGGAAGAGCATCATGGGCTATCTTGTTAGGATCGACAATGGGAAGATCGAACAAAAGTTCGGTGAAGACTAAGGAATTTTTCACCTTGGTAGTAGTGAAAACCAAATCAAATTGTTGGAGGATCACGATCCATTTTGAATATTTCCCTCCAATTACTTGACGAGACAAAATGTGTCTCATGGGATTCTCCAAGGTGATGACAGTAGTCTGTCACAACAGTATGTAATGTCGGAAGTGGTTGACAGGGAAGACAACTGCCAAGGAAAGCTTTTCCACATGTGAATATCTGAGTTTGGGCCCAACTAGGCCTTTCAAAAGATAATATATCACATGTTCACTCCAGTCATCATGAGTTTGAACCAAGACCATTCATAGTGAGGATGGCGAGGCTTCCAGGTATAGAAGAAAGTCGCGTCCATAATTGGGAGTGTTAAGGAGTGGGGCTGATATAAGCACCTTTTTCAAGGCATCAAATGATCGTTGATATTGATCATCCCACAGATACGGCACTCCCTTATTAAGTAGGCACAAAAAGCCTTTCATCAACTCAGCATAGTTTATGATGAACCATCATAAAAAGTTTTCTTTCCCTTGCAAACGTTGGAGCTGCAAAATGGATTGTGGTTCAAGCAATTGAGTAATTGCCTTTACCTTATCAAGATCAACCCTAATCTCGTACTTGGATAGAATGAATCCAAGTAAGCATCCAGACTCGACAAAGAAAATGCATTTATGCGGATTCAAACGTATGTTATAAAACTGACACCTAAGAAAGATAGTTCTTTAATGATCTAGGTGTTGCGCTCGCTGCTTGGAATGGGCTAGAAGGTGTTGAGAGATTTTATCCCCTAAGGCTCTTGGGTGGAACCCTAGCAGACTGAAAGTTGTCTAAATCAAGAAACATGCACACACACAGCCATTATGCTAGAAAAAACTATTTCTAAAGTAAGAATGATGTACCTCAGGTCCTACGTTCGGGTAGTTCCTCGAGGGTCCAAACCCTTCTTCGCGTCCCTTCCGCTCCTTTGCCCTGCAAAACCAACAATTCCAAAGAATGCAGCAGTATATGGACAAAGATTTATATGAAAATCATCTTTATATTATAAAAGAGAAGAGTTAGTTATAAACTTTTAGACATCCATTCATACATGAAATTCAAACATGAACATCATTAACATAAAGAAAGAAGCATATCAGGAACAAGACGTGTTTCTTTATTAGACAAATAGAATAGCACAAAAAAGAGCAATATCACCTGAACCACTTCTGCAGGCTCAAAGCTCAACCTCCTTCTGGATCCGTCCCGCCTCAAACCTCTAGTAGGTTTCCTTCCAATACTCACTCCAAGATGTCATAACAAAGGGATGAACATCCAATCACAAGGAAACAAGGGTTTCCTGTACAAAATGGGGGAAGTGCAGAAGGCACAAGGGTCTTCAGACCTAATCAGAGGGAAATCTTAGTATAATAACCTTTCTCTCTCTTCTCTCCTCCTTTAGGCCTTCCCTTTGGTGTCTTTTTATACCAATCCCAAAGTAGTTTTTTAGTTAGGAATTGGTTGGGGACAGTTGAGGCCACAGGCACTAACAGGTGATCAGCAGGTAAAACCCGCGAACTCCGCCCGAAAATAAGGAGTTTTATATTTTTTTAAGTGTTTTAATACATATACGCGGGTTGGGTATATATGAACCCGTGTATACACGCGTTTAACTCAGGTAAATGTCGCGTACAAGGAATAAAACACTGTTTTTTAGATTTTGTACCAGGTCTGGAAGGAGGGGTTGCCCTAGGCCATGAGTGCAGCATCACAAACCATAATAGTGATATTTGGAGCTATAACAGATGCCCCCTAATATATGAGGTCAGAAGGGGTACATGATGGCTGAAATATATTAAGCAAGTAAATGGAAAGGAAATCTGCCAAAAGCCGAGGAGTAGTTCACCAGAATTCAGCCTGCCAAGCCACAAAAGAAGATCAAAAAGAAACATCGTCTGAGGCGGGCATACCCATGCTCAGAGAAAGCAAAGCATGTCCGCATATCAAGTACAAGCGGATCCACTAAGTATACAAGTATAAATGACTGGTGAATACATAATGGATCATCTGATCATAATCGAACAAGCACATGTTTGAATATCACATATAAATTGTCAATGATGCTGGAAGATACAACGGATCACTGACATCAAAGACTGATCCCATAAGGTACCAACTGAACATGATGGACAAGGATGGTACTGCACTGCAAACTCAGGTGCCAGCATATAGAATGTCACCATGATTGACTGCAACATATGAGGTGGAATGGTATCAACTAGCAGTAACAGGAGCAACTGTCATGTGAGCCAATGAATGCTGATACAACCTGAGGTCTTCACCGACCGCCGTGGTACATTTCTACACCATGGGAATAAATGATCTGAAGTCGACCATGTGAGAAATCGTTTGATTACCGGTCATTGATGTATACCATTAACAAACGTGAGACTACTCACCGGTAATGATAATGAGCGTCAAGGTACCCAATACAAACTAACAAGTGCGAATAAATGAGCTGAAGTCGAACACCTGTAAGAATCTATCGATCAGGAGACAATGATGGTTTCCCACTGTCGATAGCGAAGGATCTGCCACTAATGACTGCAAACCCAAAGGTACTGCCAAATGGACTCTAGATCTTTGCCCCAGAGCAATGAGTCGGAGTCGATAGGGAAAGATCCGCTAGAAGGAAGGCATTAAGGCATCCTTCATCAATCTAGCGCGAGTGTAACCCGTAGGCCAATAATGTGGAAGGAATCGGATGAAGAAGAATGTAGTAACTGAACCGAGGTACGTTTCCGGCGTACACAAGATGTATCTAGCGCACGGCAGAAACCCTCTGAACCAACCAATAATGTAAGCTGACACAGAGGCAGGGGATCCACCAATAGG
>APFE031135682.1:0-11192 GCA_000404065.3 Pinus taeda
TTTCCATCCATAGCCTCAGTGCATATTGCAGTGGAAATATCTCAAGATCAGGAAAAAATCCATAGAGCAAGTTAAAATGTAGTGGAATCACTTTGGGCCTAAAGAAGCTACATGGGAGATGGCAAATCGGATGTGAACCCTGTATCCTTCATTGTTTTCTAGTTGAGGCAAAGCAGTTTGGTTTAATGTTGGTATATGTTTGGCATATGTTTCACTGATGTTTTCGTATATGTATGTATATGTATATGGATGTAAATACTACCATGAGCTAAGTTATAAAGCTCCAATAAGCCGTATGGGTGTCATATTATTATGGTTGTTATATTGTCATGTTGTCATGGTGTTTTTCTTTTAAGCAGGTCTTTCATTGTAAATACTACAATGAGCTAAGTTACAAAGCTCCATGGGTAGTATGTTTGGTTTTCAACGGTTTTTCTGAGGTCATGGTGTGGTTTAACGTCGAGGACAGTGTTCCCCAAGGGGAAGGGTTATATAACAACCCTGGTGAAAATTTCATGTAATTAAAGTTAATAAAGGAAAAATAAGGCCACGATTAAGGGACACTTATTCCAAGTTAAATGTTGGGAAAAATATATCTTATTGGGTGTCACTAGATGTGTGTTTTAGCTAAGGAAAATTGGAAAAGGCTAAGAAAAGGGATTAAAAGGAAAAAAGGAATTTTTGCCACATCAATTAATGAAAATAAAAGAAAATAGGAGAAAAAGAAGGTAAAAGGTCACAAGTTGCATGGGAGGAGGAAATTGAAGGAAAATAAAATAGAGGCATCATTAATAAAAAGGATTTTGAGGATCAGTGGGCAAGATTTTTCTAACCTTTTATCAGTTCAAGTTTGGAGCTCTCTCATTATTCTCTCTCTCTCTCGCTCACTCTTGATCACTTAGAGTTTTCTTGGAGCACCCTAGCTTTGGATCAAGGAAGGAAAAGCAAGCAATGGGAAAGGAAGGAAACCAAGGATCAAGGAACAAGAGCAAGATCAAGCAGCTTCAACAGAAAAAAATAATGTAGGTAGCCTTTTGCATGTGTGATTTCCTAGTTGGTTTGGACATGCATGTATTTGCATGTTGGTGTATGGTTCTCTTACGACCGGTGGCATGGTTTTGTAAGGTTATAATAGTGGTTTCAGCCTAGCCTTTCCTTTTTCCAGATTCCATGGTGTTGGGATGTTTATTTCGATTTTGATCTTTGGTTTGCTAGATTGGTTTCAGAATCTTGGGCGGAGGTGGTCTCAAGGTTCATTTCCCAAAGGCCTAGGAATCCCTTGACTAGTTTTGGTGGGATACATGGCAAATCCTAAGGGAGAAGTCTTGGTTTAGGGCCTAGTGATGCAGGTTTGGATTATGGTAAAGCATGAGAGACTAGTCTTGGTTTAGGGCCTAGTGATTCGAGATTGGATTGCGGTAATTCCTGAGAGACAAGGAGACGAAAAATTCCTCAAGGATAGTGATGGATTCCAAATGAAATTCCAAGTTCGGTTCGGTTGTGATCGGAGCATCAGTTTGGGTGTGATCACATTTTGGTGGTTTAACCTCTGGATTCCCCTGGTTGTTCTTGGATTGGTTTTTCTACGAGATCCCACATTCATGCTTGGAATATGGCACAGGAGTGACTGGCTGAAAGAGAGATTTGATTCAACCATGTCTATGGTCAGGTGGTTCAGCCATGTCTATGGATTCAGAGTTTTATTGTGCTTTGATGCTATGTTGTTGTAGTGCTCATGTTAATCAAGTTTTAGGAGTCCGATTTGAAATTATATGAAATGAGGCTCGAATGGAGGAAGTGAAGGCATGGAGGATTTGGGTATACTGTGATTGACGGATTCAGTAGATGGAAGAGATTTCACTATCCAATGGTGGTTGGATAATTCGACAAAAATTGGGCAAGGCTCATTGGTCATGATAGTACCAGCATACTGGAGTCTACAGAGTCATTTTTACAGTGTAATCAGCGAGGATCGTTGATCATGGTGGCCTTCAGCAGATGGTAGTTCACAGATCTGTGAGGTAAACATTTTCCCGTCTGATAGTGCCAACATACTATGAAAGAATTTGAGTCTTCCCGCTCATAGAAGCGAGTTGTTCCATGTATAATTTGCTTGATAAATTAATAGAAGAATTGAGCAGCGCAGCAACAAAATGGTGGTTTTTTGTCTGGGATAAGTTTTCCACCAAAAGCAATTGTGTCTATTTGTGATTGCTTTCATGGTTTCTAAATTATTTTTGATGCACTAATATCTAATTATGTGTTTCAGTTTATGCATGTTAAAGATTAAATAATAGGAGAAAATTTGTATAAGTATTCACAATATTGATTCACCCGCCCCTGCCCCCATCTCCAATCCCCTCCTCCTCTCAGTAGTGATCTAGTTTCCAACAAGAACAACTACCTCACCAAGGGTGGCTCTTTATGAGAGGAACTATGTGGACTTGCATTCATAAGTTCGGATTTTAAATGAAGAAGTACGACAATATTTGAGGAAAGCAATTTTGATTATCTTTTTTAATAGAAATTTATAATATTTTTCTTGAAAAAAAAAGAAAGGAAGAAAAGACTAAATTAAAGTCCTTAAAAATTAAAAAACGAAGCAATAATAATAATATAAATAATAAGCCATAAATAAATCTTTTAAAATTTGACATGCCTTTATGTTCCTGGTTTATTTTTATTTTTTTTTAAGAAGTATCAAAACATTCTCGTCCAATGGTTGGATGTGTGTTAATAATGCTTATTAAAACATTCCCTTTCAATTGTTGGGCGTGTGTTTATGAAAACGCTTTAGTTTTCCCGTAGCTTTGTAGTTTCAGTTATGGACTTACGGTTTGATTGAAAATTCATATTCATAGGATTTATATTGTATTTTAATATATTGTACAAAAATATAATGAAAAAAACTTGTTGGTCTTTGGGTTTCCAAGTTAAAATTTATGTAAATTTGTGTGTCATGCTATTTTTTTTGTTTTTATTAAGAATCTATTTGCAACAATTATTTGTACATAATTAAAACTTACATCAATATGATAAAAGTTTTGGTCTTGTAAAAAATGAAATTAAGACCATAAAATATTTTACAATATTTTTCTAATTTTCATTATCATATATTTACACTAATAATATATTTCCTCAAACATAAGAACTTCATTTTTAAAATGCTTATACCCTTGAATCATTAGATTATTCATTAATAAATTAAAATGGTCTAGTATGAAACTAATGTGATTTTGGATTGCTCAAGTGAATGGAGAGTTAAGTAATCACCTTGACTTCATTGTAGTTATAGTTTGCTCTACAAAGATTAGGATGCATAGTAGAATATGTTTGTTTTACCCAAATAACATGTAGAAAATTGACAAATGACAAAGAATAGGAAAAAATTAGCAAGTTGACATGTTTATGACTTTGTATATTTGTTATTCCTTGTTGAAGGATATTTAGATTTCCATTTAACTGGTGGCAAATTTTCTCAAACAATGACAAGGAATTTCCCTCAAATATAAGAAATAATTAATATGAAAAAAAGAAGCATGTAAAATTGAAAACTTAACAAATAGCTAATCCCAAAATCTTTTAAAAATTGATGCTTTTATAAGGATATTTGTAAATGCCACTTTTGTTGGAAACTTAAGCTTTAAACTAAGATTTCTCTTTTTAGTGTAAATAGAGATTGTGGTACTCTTAATGTCTCTATTTTTTCTTCCATCCTAATTTCATTTTGGATAGACACAACATAACCTCCTATAATTGCTTTTCGTAGTAATTCTTTTTAGACACAACATAACCTCCTGTAAATTGCTTTTCGTAGTAATTCTTTTTAGACACAACATAACCTCCTGTAATTGTTTTCCATAGTAATTTCTTTTTATAGACACAAAATAACCTCATAATCCCAAGTTAACATACTTATGCCTTTGTAAATGCTTGGAAGAATCACACTGGCAAGTTAACCTCCTTACCGTTTTGACTATGCTTTTATTTGCTTGGAAGAATAAGCGTAAAGGCTTAGGTTTCAATTTTGTTGGTGACACTACTTCAATAAATCATTAAATCTCTCTTTGACAAAAATGGTTAAGTCATTATAATTATTTTGCATCTTTATTACTCAATATATTAGACCATTTCATCATGTGAAAGCAAGACAAACCATATCATTAAATAGACCATTTTAGTTATCAAATTTTAAGTGGAATAGAATGCAACTTATTATATTATGAAATTTAAACCTCAAAATTTCATGTATTATACCAGGTAACTTTTACCATGTAATATCAGTTTAAAAAAAAAGACAAAACCAATAAACTAATAAAAGAATATTGAGGAAAAAAAAACACAGCTCTAGAGTATTCCAACAAAATAAAAATCAAATATCCAACACAAATTCTCTTTTCCTTACAAGTCAAAACACCAACATTCAATTTTCATATCTAAAATTAAGAGACAATCTAACTTCTAAATCCTAATTATTCCACCCTAATAAAAGTGAAATAGATATAAAATATTTAAAGGCACACAATACAAATCCTCATTATTCCAACATAATAAAAGCGAAATAGATATAAAATATTTCAACACAAACTGTACTAGTCCACTTCTAAATCTAGATTTGTAAGAACCAAAAACACCAATACAAAACCAATAAAACAATATAAAAATTTGGAAAAAATGAAACAGCTCTAAAATATTCCAACAACATAACGAAATAGAATATCAACACAAATCCTCATTTCCTTGCTGTTCAAAACAACAGCATTCAATTCTCATATCTAAAATTAAGAGACAATCCACCTTCTAAATCTTGTAGAATATCAACACAAATCCTCATTTCCTTGCTGCTCAAAACAACAGCATTCAATTCTCATATCTAAAATTGAGAGACAATCCACCTTCTAAATCCTGATTTGTAAGGGTGCTGTATCATCTTCTAACACGGTTAAAAAAAAAAGAAATAAGGGAAAATTATTTAATCAACTTCCTCAATTTTAGGCCCCGAGCCTGCAGCAGCAGAATAACCCTGTTCAGGGGAGCCAGCAGCTCCATAGGCTCCACCAGGTATATCAGCACCAGCGCCTTGGTACATCTTAGCAATGATAGGATTGCAAGTGTTCTCCAGCTCCTTCATCTTGTCATCAAACTCGTCAGCATCTGCAAGCTGGTTGTTATCCAGCCATTGGATAGTCTGTTCAAGGGCATCCTCAATCTTCGTTTTATCAGATGGATCTAACTTTGCCGCAATCTTATCATCTCGAATGGTATTCCTTACGCTGTAAACATAGTTCTCCAAAGAGTTCTTGGCCTCTAACTTCTTCTTGTGCTCTTCATCTTCAGCCTTGTATGTCTCAGAATCACGAACCATCTTCTCAATCTCCTCCTTACTCAATCTACCCTTGTCATTTGTAATGGTGATTTTGTTTTTGTGACCAGTGGTTTTGTCCTCAGCAGAGACATTTAGAATACCATTGGCATCAATATCAAAGCACACAGTGATCTGGGGAACTCCTCTGGGAGCAGGGGGAATACCAGAAAGTTCAAATTTACCCAACAAGTTATTGTCCCTGGTTCGAGTTCGCTCACCCTCATACACTTGAATTAACACACCAGACTGGTTGTCTGCGTAAGTAGAAAAGACTTGCTCCTTCTTTGTGGGGATGGTAGTATTCCTGGAGACGAGAACTTTCATAATCCCACCTGCAGTTTCTAGCCCTAATGAAAGGGGAGTAACATCTAGAAGCAACAGATCTTGCACTTTCTCACTGCCCTCTCCACTCAAAATAGCAGCTTGCACTGCAGCTCCGTATGCAACAGCCTCATCAGGGTTAATGCTCTTGCAAAGCTCCTTGCCATTGAAGAGGTCCTGCAACAAGGACTGAACCTTAGGGATCCTGGTAGACCCACCAACAAGAACCACATCATGGATTGAGCGTTTGTCCATCTTCGCATCCCGCAGGCATTTCTCAACAGGCTCCATGCACTTCCTGAACAAATCCATGTTCAACTCTTCAAATCTAGCCCTAGTAATAGTGGTATAGAAGTCAATACCTTCATATAGGGAATCAATCTCAATGGTGGTCTGGGCAGTTGATGAAAGGGTTCTCTTAGCTCTCTCACAGGAAGTTCTGAGTCTCCTGAGGGCTCTGGCATTACCACTAATGTCCTTCTTATGTTTTCTCTTAAACTCTTGTACAAAGTGGTTCACCAATCTATTATCAAAATCTTCACCACCCAAATGTGTATCATCAGCAGTAGCCTTCACTTCAAAAATACCATCTTCAATTGTGAGCAGAGACACATCAAAAGTACCTCCACCCAAATCAAAGATAAGAACATTCTTCTCACCAGAACTGCTAGCCTTGTCAAGCCCATAGGCAATAGCAGCAGCAGTGGGCTCATTGATGATTCTCATAACATTCAAACCGGAGATTGCCCCTGCGTCCTTGGTTGCCTGCCTTTGAGAATCATTGAAGTATGCAGGAACAGTGACCACAGCATTCTTAACAGTGGTCCCGAGATAAGCTTCTGCAATCTCCTTCATCTTAGTTAAAACCATGGAAGAGATCTCTTCGGCTGCAAAATGCTTCTCCTCCCCTTTGTATGTTACAACGATGCTGGGCTTATCGCCAACCCCTGAAATGACCTTGAAAGGCCATAATTTCGCATCGCTCACAACGGAGGGATCAGAGAACCTCCTACCAATCAACCGCTTTGCATCTGCCATAACATAGAGAACTGATTTAGATTGAACACAAATGCAAAAACTACACAAATAGAAGAATCTTACAGATGCAAATTCAAGCCTTCATATCAATCACCTTCAAAAAACTATAAGCTGAATTATGTATATCCCGGTTCATATTCGAGAATGAAAGGGGAATTAATATACAACAACTGAATCACATATACAGAAATAAGCAGTGGAATAAACTCCCTCAAAAGAGTGACAGAGATTACTAACCGAAAACAGTGTTGATAGAACAGAGATTACTAACCGAAAACAGTGTTGATAGGATTCATGGCGACCTGGTTCTTGGCAGCATCTCCGATGAGACGCTCTGTATCAGTAAAAGCGACATAGGAGGGAGTGGTTCGATTCCCCTGATCATTGGCGATGATTTCCACCCTGTCGTGCTGCCACAATCCCACACACGAGTACGTCGTCCCCAGATCGATTCCGATCGCTGCTCCCTCGCCCATATTGACACTCTCACACACAGAACGCAGAGAGGGAGTTAACTTACGAAATTGGGCCGAGAGCGATCGAAACTGTAGACGAGTAATGCAGGCCAAGAAGCACGACTGGCGAAATGATCAAAATAGTTGTTTCACACTTGAATTCCATTCCATTCCCTTCCCTTCCCTTGAGGATATTTTATAGTCGTAGAAATACTTTCAACTTAACTTCTCCATTGGGTTGAGTAAAAGTAAAAAATAGGGGTTGGTTTTTCAACGAATTGCCCCTAAACCAATCCGTCATGGGTATTTTTCTCCTTCCAGAAACTTCTTCATTTACCATTTTTTATTGTTATACTAACTTAAGTTTATATTATTATTAACCAGAGTTTGGGATATTATTATTATAATTTGCAACCGT
Organism: Pinus taeda; assembly: GCA_000404065.3. Lineage (NCBI taxonomy): Eukaryota > Viridiplantae > Streptophyta > Pinopsida > Pinales > Pinaceae > Pinus > Pinus taeda. The sequence goes on from APFE031135682.1 coordinate 7,598, forward strand.
TTTCATATTTCATATTCTAAGTTTAATTTGTGGACAAAAAAATCAATTTTAAATCAATTTCCATCTTAAAGCAATTTCAACTTAATTCGAGAAAAGTAAGTTTTAAATAATTGCCACACAAACTTAATTCACTTATTTAAAAAATTCTATTTAAAAGTTTTATTGTTGGATAACCGGAATTCTCTCCTTCAAGAAACTTCATCTATTAAGTTTTAGGATTTTATTGTTATGGTTTTTCCTTCAAGAAACTTCATCTATTAGGTTTTGGGATTTTATTGTTATGGTTTTCATCTTCCAACATCATAATTTTAGTGCTACAACCTTAAAAGTTGAATTTCTAACAATGAAACAGGTATGTTATTATGATATTTTTTTTATTAAAAACCCATATCCAAGTGTAATTGGTCTAAAAATATCTATTGTCTACTTTGGTGACCCACAAAAAAATATCTCATAGAATCAACTATCTCCACAATGTGAAATTAAAAATCAGCCTTATATTCAAGGGTCACCTTACTTTCTAATGAATACAAGAAGTTATCCTTACATCCTCTATCTTTCCATGTTTCTATGAGAGGAAATTCTTGATGTGAGCAAAATTACAATTCTCTTTTGTTGTATGTATGCCCTCTTGGATCATATGTTGTTCTTGATTTCTTTTAAATAAATAAGAATGCTTCTTATATTTGAAAAATAACTAATGTATTATTCATTTCTTTTGCATGTTTTTTAGTGGGGAAGCACACATGATTTTCTTATATGGATTCTTGTGAAGAGTATTTGTTTTCGAAATGAACAACTATGTTCTGTGATTCTCTAGTTTGCACATTGTTGGCATGGAGTACTATGATTTCTTTGTGTGCTTTATGTTTACTATTTCTGCATCCTTTACGTTTATTATGGGTGGGCTCCTCTGCATGTGTGACTACTCCACTAGACCAATGTGGTTGAAATCTTGGCTTCACATTGCTTATGATGAGTAAGATTCACATCTTTGGTTCAAGCCACAAGGTCCTCAACTATCATTAAGATAATGTGTGATTTTATATGGTTTTGAATACAACACATGTTACTTCATAAGGTAAGTCCTTTGTACGAAGTTTCCATTAGTTCTTTTACAAATAACGCATATACACAAACGAAAAAAAATGTTAGTAGTTGATAATAAATATATGATTTACAACGGAACTATATATTTATAGTCACACTGTTAAAGGGTGTGATCTATGATTCTTCATTATTATTACTAATGCTATATGATACAATGGTATTAATTATTAGTTATCATTCCTACACCTATACTTATATGTGTATGTCACTTTGTCTCCGCCTTCAAATGCTTCATCCTCAAAGTATAGATAAAAGGAATCAGTTTGTTCACCCAATGAAACCCAAGTGGAGAATCATCATTTATGGGCATCCATTTGCCAATGATTGAATATTTTGTTTTTCTTCAACACTGATAGTGGGAGGAAGTTTATTGTAGTCCTTGAGTATTAAGTACATGGTCACTCTCTACACCAAGGTATATTTCATTAGTTATTATCCAGTTTGCACTAAAATAACAAGCTCTATGCTCTATAGCTCCCTACTCATGCTTGTATACCAAATAATAGATAACTTTTATATGATCAACAATTAGAATGAAATATTCACCACACTAAACATGGAGTGAAAGAATATCACCATGTATTCACATTCATATTGTAACTATCACAAAGTCTCCTCAATATCGTTCATCTATACAACTCAATCTTTCCATTGATTCTTGCAAATAACTTTCCATTAAATGCAATGAGATTGTATAAAAAAAATCTTGTTTCATTCTCACTACAAATGGAAAATGATCAAGTTGACTTGTTTGATGGAAAATATGATAAGGATGTTCTTTATTTTGTTCAGATGCATTTCTAATCCTTTTCAACACTTAACCCTTCAGGATAGTTGATTTGCTGATTTTAATAATAGTTCGCTTTAAGCATTGTTGCCAATTTCCATCATTTATTTTTTCATCATTGTCACATTGCATATGAGAAAAATAAATTGTGCTAGGCCATTGTTTAGTTTGTTTTTCCCAAGGTTCATACTTAACAATGGAATCAACCTTCATTCTTTTCATTTTGTTATGTTCAGTTGACTTATCTCCCTCAAAACCCATTTCTAACCCACCATACGCTTTTGGTTAAGCCTTGAATTTGATTCCATTACGCCATTGGTTCTTGGCTTTTTCAAATAAATTTGATTTAAATTCTGAAATTTCTTCATTGCTTGAGATAAAAAGACCAAATAACTTATCTTGACCTTCAATACCAATAATTGCACACCTATATTACCCTCGATTTTGGGTTTCTAATGCTTGAAAGATAGAAAGCATGTTATTTCACCAACATTTGTCTAATTCAACATGGCATCAAAGATACTATCCTCATATGTAAAACACAATATTAAGAAGCTATGTAATATGGTAGCTACTCATATAAGACTGCACTATCTTTCTTAGTTGCTAGAAATTATTTATTTTAATTTTTTTGGTGAATTTTCATTGCTTTGCCCATCTTGTTTATTATGCCCATATATTTTGACAACAGTTGAATTATCTTTCAGTGTTGCACCAATCCCTTCAACGATAACCTTCTTAATTAAAAAAGTCGAAAGTATGTGAGTAAAAAACCCATGTTGTAACTCATCAACTTTCATACCATTGATACCAATGTATTCTGTCTTTTGGAAGAATCTATCTCAATATCATATTTGAGTTTAGATGTTTTCTCTAAGAAGGGTTGTTTTCACTTTTCACCCACCAGTGAATTTGTGTTTTAAGTGTTACTCTAAAATTTCTCAAATCTTGACTTCATCTTGGAAACCCCTATTTGTGGGCTCATTACTTTCCTTATCACAAACAACATTTGTACTATTTCCATTTCTATTTTATTTAATAGTACAGTTTCAATTTTATACACAATATTATATGTCTCTTAATATAGATTTTTTTTTTTGGTCAAGTAAGAATGGAGCTTTCTATTAACCGAACAATTACATTACATATGTTACAGGGTAAACCAAAATTCCTTTCGTATACCAAAAATGGTCCACATAACCTATCAGAAGCGTTATTGGCTTTAAACATTTAAAACTCGGAACCATTCACTCTATCGGAAAAAAAAGGATTACACGGGAAATACACAAAAGATCAGACTTCAAAAATAATACAACTACAACCATTAAAAGCAGCAGGTCCGCACTTCCTGGTGCCACGCCCTCCCACTGTGCTCACCGAACACCGATCTTCGATCGGCCTGAAAACTGTCATCCATCTCTTTCAATGATCCAACGACTAACGTTGAATCGCTAAACCGCATAACGACGAATCACAATTCCAACTCCACCTCCTTCCTCCAATCACCGATCAACCACTTGCATGATCAAACCCCCATTGTTTATCTACCCTTCATGGATACAACAATCCACGCTGATTTTGGGTGGACAAGTAGCACGAGGATTAACTGCCCGGAAAGTGGTTTCCTCTCTCCTACTCGCTACTACATGTCGCTTGAAGAATGGAATCAGAGGCCAACCTTGAAAAACCGGTTACCAC
>APFE031135684.1:12206-45001 GCA_000404065.3 Pinus taeda
TAGTATGATTCTATCCATGTGAATGAATGTGTCGAAGTCGAACATGGTAGAAACCACTTGATTACCAATCAATGATGTGAACTATTAACAAGTGTGAGAGAAACCACTAGTAATTTCAATGGCTCTCAAAGTACTCAGCACAATCCACGAAATGTGAATAAATGAGATGAAGTCGAACATGTCATAGAATCATTCAATCGAAGGTCAATGATGCAACCTATCATCGAAGGCAAGAAACCTGCCATTAGGGCATGTAGATTTCAAGGTATTGACGATTTCTAGATCAACTTCCTAGATAATGAGCTGAAGTCGATAGAAGCAATCCGTCGTAGGCAAGCCCACAACATGAAATCATAGATCAAGTTTTGAAGAAATATATGGGAAAGGACTGACTTAGGGATGGTCAAAATGGATGACAGATATCTTGCAAATGAATGGTTTGTTTGAATTGTTCTCTTGAACACATAACGACACTGCAGATGGCTTGGTGACAATTGACTCAAAGCTAATACCCAAAAATCGGCTGAAGACTTTCAATGTGGTTTCATTAAATATTAGGCAAAGAATTTTCCCAACCCAGGTGAACAAAAAGTGTCGTGTTCAAGAGTGGTTAACGACTTTTCTAAAAATCAAAGTGTAACAAACAGGTTCATTTTTCTCTCTTTTCCCCCACCATTTCTGGCAAGTACCTCTTTAAAATTGAACAGGTCCTTTACTGTTAAATTTTAACGAGCCCAGTATAAGAAAAACTCGGTGTTTCTCAATTTTAGGGAGTCAAAAGAAAAACTTAAGAAAACTCCGTGGGGGTACCTTTTCGTAAAATAATCCCTTAGGTCCAAAAAAAGATAAAATAATATAGGACAAATGACATTTCCAATACTTTAACGAGCTAGAAAGGATAAGCACTCGACAACCTTTTCATGTTTATCGAGTCTGAAAAGAGTTTAAAGAGGACTCTATTGACCGTAATTAGTCCACATATACCTTTTTCGTAAATAGTCCATTTCAATCCGTAAAAGGGGTAAACTAATACTAAAGGGACGATTATTCATTTATTTTAACGAGTTTGAACAATCAAGTGCTCGGCAATCTTTTCAATTTTCAAGAGTCTGAAAAGGGCTTAAAGAGGATTCCAATGTTTCGCTTTTTTGTAAATTTTTGAAAGAGTCCGAACAAGTGATAAAAGTATGCTATTTGTTGAAAAATGATCAATTTTCCCGAAAAATCCAATATTTTGCACAAAAACTCGAAACATTACACATACATGTTTAAGATAAATAAAAATGTTTTTAAAAATTTACCTTTTTAAAGTGAAAAATAAATAAATTAAAAATTCATTTATTCAAAAAAACTTATAAAAAGGGCTTTTCTAACTTCATTTTTACCATTTGAGTTCAGAGTGAGAAATGAGAGCTTTTGGGTAAAAAAGTTCCTGTGAAGATTCTGTAAAATCCATCCGTTGGAATCGAAAACCGTCAGCTCCAGGTAATCCACGTCCTCCTTAACTTGCATTTCATTTGTTTACATTTTGTTTTTAGGCTTTAAATTTGATTTTTAAAGGAAAAATAGGTTTAAAAAATCACTCGTGGGGGTCTCCAGGTGCAACATGTGGGCCCTGCGTACTCCAAATTTTTTCTAAAAGGAAAAAGTCATGCGTCTGCACCTATTGCTCACAACCCGTGCAGACCTACGCATTGTTTGTAAGCAGCGAGTGCGGACCCTGCCCAATGAATTTTAAAACTTAAATTTCTCCATTTTTACCCAAAAATTTTCGAACAAGCTTGTTCTAATATGTCTTTTTATGCATTGTAGGACATTCAAAATGCTTATTTGGTAACAATGCAAGCACGATAATGTAGATAATGTCGTAATAAATCATATGCCCACATTGCAGGGATTGAGAGCATGCAGACTGTATAAGTTCTGGACCATACTGGGCATGAGGGTCTAAGTAGACCTCTTGACATGGTTGGTAGATAGACGGAACACACAAGACCAGTGCTTCATGATTGGTGGCCACCGGCTCGAAATCGAGCTGGAGGACATATACTTTTTGACTGGTTTGTCCAAGAAGGGAAAACAATTATCTCTTTTTGGGACTAGGCCAGGTGGCCAGTTTTTCGCTAGTCTCCGATTTGAGTTTTGCGATGATCAAGCAGACCCCAAGAATAAACGGATTGATATTAAAAATATCAGTTGTCCTGAGCTTAAATTTATTTCATTCACTGTTACCAGACTATGTGGGAGTGCAGCAATGCATGTGGCTACTAGATCCCAGATGCAGATGGCTGTAGACTATTTTCGAGGCACCATATACAATTGGTGCGAGGCTGTGTTGGAAAATGTAAAAGGCCAACTAACCAAAGCAAAGAATGGACACTGAAAAACTTTGGATATGGATTTATCGTAGTCACCTTTGCTCTAGAGAGGATCCCCATGTTAGCCCCGCAACATATTCCTATTAATGCTAGTCTTCCTCGAGAGCCTAGAATGGTTCGTTGGGTTGCTTTGATGGCCCGTCACGCTGAGGGCATAGAGGTTGTTTGATTTTCGCCTGAATATTTTCATTGGTTGAACAACCAAATTTTTGTGATTTAGGACTTTCCATATGCCTGGATTACTGCGACGATCCAAACATGATTCTTCCACCAGGAGAGCAATGGGATGATTCAGGAAAAAACCATTTTCAACACTTTCTAAGTTTTAATTAATTTATTTATTTATTTTAAATCGTCCAAAACTGACAATCAAAAGTTTAAATGCAAATGTGGGTCCATGACGACCAGCCACTCTCCAACCTTACGAGAGGAGACACCCAGCTGCAGCAGCACCAGTCCCACAGGACCAATCAGCAGAGATCCTGACCAACTTGGAGCATCATCTAGAGAGCTTGACACTAGATATTCTAGAGACTGATATAGATGATATTCCACTTAAGTTACAGAGATATGTGATTGGGGTCCCAGGACCTTTTAGGAGGTTCCTATGTAGGGTGGCCCAAGCAATATTTTCTTATCGTGATCATCACCAGGGATAGGATGATCGATTTTGTAGACTCACGACGTTTTTGTCTTTTTGTATTATCTTTTTTGTCGATCATAAGGTGTTTCTCAACCTATGATCGAAGACGATGTATATTTTGAAACACACTTCTATGCTATGATATATCATTATTACCGGTTATCTAACATGTTATCGAATGTTATTAAATTTACTATTTTGATTATTGCAAATGTCTATTTATCATACGAGAAGCAACTGCATATACTAATGTATTTAAATGTCTTGGAATACGTTGATATCCAATGTAATCAAATTCACATTCCAAGAGATGAACTCTCAAAAATAACCTTAATAACACTAGATTTCTAATGGCATAAACCCTGTTAAGCTGTAATACAACGAGTTTAGAATCCAACCTAACAATCGAACTCTGAATCCCAAATGAGATGGATTGAGATAATAACTCAATCACCGCACTATACTCTGTAATGTTATTCGTTGTTTGACCAAGGCCTACCCCATGCATAGACACTAACTCATCAGAGGGTGAATAGATAACCCAAGCTGCAGAAGAAATGTTCCGTGTACTATGACAAGCACCATCAGCAAAACCAATGTATGTTTGAAGAGACATTGACATCTCCAATATCAAGAGTAAAATTAAGATAAGCAGGAATAGTGATAAGAGCACTCTCTAAACTAGGCACACTTTTATAATTTAAAACACACCAACTGTAAAGAGACTAATCTAACAAAAAATCTGCACACAGAATTTAAGCATAATATCTCTTCAGATAAAGTCCATTTCTGAGTTCACCCAAAGAGACACCGTCAAAATCTATCAATTCATAGGCCCTTTTTGTCAGCTTTCGCTTAACAATGTAAGGACCATGCCACATAGGTACAAATTTTCTAGCCCCTAGCTTATCGTTCGCTTGATCATATAGTAAAACTAGGTCTCCTTTTGAAAAATTACAAGGTGTAACACTTTTGTCGTACTGAGCTTTCATTCGTTTCGCATGAGTCTCGTTTGCTATTGTAGCAGTGCGTTAATTCTCATCTAGCTGAGCTAAGTACATAAAATGTTTCTCTTCTTTAGAAGTAGCTGGGAGTAATTCTATGGCTAATTGAAATGACGGAATTTCGCATTCAATAGGTAACACTGTTTCCAAATCGTAGACCAGTTGAAAAGGAGTGAAACCAGTCGATGTTTTCATTGAGGTCCAATATGCCCAAAGTGCTTAAAATAGCATGGTATGCCAATTTGACTTATGAATACCAATGATTTGTTGGATCATAGTAACTAAAATTTTATTGATAGCTTCAACCAGACCATTAGCCTACGAGTAATACGGAGTAGAATTATCGTGGCACATGCCAAGTTGATCTGTCAGTTTAGTCATCATGATATTTCGAAAGGTGACTTCCATGATCAGTAATAATAGCTTGAGGAACACCGAATCTAGCAATTATATGATTGAATACGAAAGTTGCAGTAGTTTTGTCGTCTGCCGAAAATGTAGGCATCACCTCGACCCACTTAGTAAAATAATCTACCACTAGTATAATATACGCATGCTCCCCGGTCGAGTGAGGGTTACATGTAATAAAGTCAATACCCCACTTTGCGAAAGGACCAATAGCAATTATAAGGTGAAGAGGAGTAGGTGGAGCACACATTTTACGATCAAATATTTGACAATTGTGGCATTTCCGAATTGCATAAATACAATTTTTGAATAAGGATGGCCAGAAATAACCAGCACGCAATATCTTTTAGGCTGTGGCATACCCATACATATGACCGCCCCATGCTCCACAATGACAGTCATTCAGAACCTTTTCAACTTCTTCATGAGTTAGACAACGTCGGAAAATAGAATCCGCTCCACGACGATAAAGTGTATCACCAATAATATTGTATTGTTGGGATTGGAAACGTATTTTCCATCACCGAGATTGTGAGATTTCAAGCTGAAAAGATTGGGTTTGGAGATAAATAATAATATATCCATACCAAGGATCAAGAGTACTAATAAGAAACAAGGATTCATCCGCAATGGTCTGCTCCACCACAGTTTCAGTATCAGTACGCAAGAAATCACACATTAGTTCGACAAAAACCAAAGATTTCTTTACCTTGGATTTTTCAAATTCCAAGTCAAATTCCTGCAGGATAACTATCCATTTGGAATACTTTCCCCCTAGAAATTGTTTAAGATATAAATCATAGGGTTACAGTCAGAAATTACCCTAGTTTTGCGTAATAAGATGTAGTGACGAAATCTTTGGACAACTTGGACAACTGTCAAGGCCAATTTCTCCACATGTGAATATTTAAGCTCAGTTGAATGCAGATTTTGACTAAGATAGTAAATCACATGTTCATTGTTGAATTCATCTTCTTGAACTAAAACCATGCCAATGGTGGAATGAGAAGTAGCGAGATACAAAAATTAATCCCAGTTGTAATTGGGAGGATGCAGTAATGGTGCATGGGTTAATACGTGTTTAAGTGCATCAAAAGATTTATCAGAGATCTCATCCCAAAAGAATGGAATATTTTATTTTAACAACCTGGTAAAACTTTTTGTTATCTTGGCGTAGTTAGGAATGAAACGATGTAAAAAGTTTGCTTCCTTGCAAACTTTGGAGTTGGCGAAGAGTCAAAGGAGGAGGTAGATTGATGATAGTTTCAACCTTCGAGGGTTCGACACGAATGTAAGCCTTTGAAATGACAAATCCAGTAATCGACCCGTTTCTACACAGAATACAAATTTGTGTGGATTCAGCCTAATTTGATAATGCCTACATCTCATAAAGATAGCTTGTAAATGAGTGATATGATCAGCTCTACGTGATGGATGGGCAAGTAAATCACCGAGATAAGGCTGCACAATGTGCTTGATGTCATGAAATGCGTAAGAAATAGCCCTTTGAAAAGTTGTTCCAATGTTCTTCAATCCAAAGGGTAATTTGCAATAAGCAAAAGTCCCCCATGGACAAATGAAAGTTGTTTTAGGTTGATCAGCAGGGAGTATGTTGATTTGATTGTAACCGAAAAAACCATCCATCAAGGAGGACATTTCACTACTGGCACAATCATCAATAATTTGATCGATATAGGGGGTTGGATAATTGTCTTTAGGACAAGCTCAATTAATATCCCTATAATCGATACATATTCTTATTGTTCCTTGTTTTTTGTTGACAGGAACAATATTTGATATGCAATCGGTTAAAGGAATTGGATAAATAAAACCTGCGCGAAGTAATTTCTCAACTTCAGCTTTGATAACAACAGCTTTTCTCAGATGTATCTGATGTAAGCATTGCCAAATAGGTTTAGCATCTGGGTATGTTTTAATTTCATGGACAGCAACTGATAGATCGATTCCTAGAATTTCTTCATATGACCAGGCAAACATGTCACGAAATTCTTGAAATAGGGCTTTATAAGTTTGGATTTCATCATCTGTATAGGAAGCACCTACATCAATGTTTTCAATAATTCCAGGCTTAACTGAAATGTCAATAGGAACCATTTGAGAGATATTTCCCAAATTTAACTCAGAATCAAAATGTTGCAATGGATTTTGTGGTTCTTTGACATAGTTAGTAGTAAAAATAAAAGAAAAATCATTTTCAAAATGATCAAGCTCAAGTAAAAATGAAGGCCGGTGATGAAGATCTTCCCATGGTAAATCATCAACAAACAAAAGTTCACGAATCTGCTCATCAGTATGAACAGGATCAAAAATTCTTGTTGTAGCTGAGGTTGATATCAAAGTGATTCCCTGTGGACCACATTCACTGGATCAGTTATGGTTGAGAAACAATCAGAAAATGACTATATAGTCCTATATGCAATTTCAAAGGGACTCAAAGGCATCATGCCATCAAATGAATCCACCTCAGAATCAGAAGGTACGATCCAAGGATCATCAAAAGTAATAGTATTCAATGAAATCATATGAATATTTGCAATAGAAGGTGATACGTTAGGAGGAGGGAAGGAAAAATTTCCCAGTAAACCAGAATATTTAATCAAACCTACGCCAACATCCTTGTAAGGGATAGTTGTTTTACCGATGTGTTGAATACTATCTGTAGAGGTTGGGTCGGATGAGAAATAAGTCAATTGATCTATCGTAACGATATTTCCATTATGAGAAACTTGATAAGCCAAAAGACGGATGAAAAAGTTGCAAAAATAGCATAAGACCAACTGCGACCCAAGAGAAGGTTGTAATCTAGAGGGGCATCAACCACTTCCACATCTAGATTTCCAGTTTTGCCTTCAACCCCTATAGGTAAATCTTGCAAAATAACAAAAAGATGGAACCCTCGACCATCAAAAGCCTTAAGAATTATCGAAGACTGGTTGAGTGTGGGAGAACCAAGCGATATCCAACACTGGATCGACATAATACACGTAGAAGCCTTTCATCCATCATAGTCTGAAAACAAGGTTTGTTTTTTACTAAAACTGGAATCTGGAAAGCCATTTGATGAGGTAGGCGGGGTGTACTATTCTCTAAATTGAATATTATTAGGTTCAAATCTTGAATATTGATAGCTCCTATAGTAGACAATAGTAATCTACGCTATGTTGGGCATGATTGCAACACTTCCAAAGTCGACATTGCTGAAGGGGAAATAGCTAAGTCTTCAACAATGTTATAATTCTGCGCAGCTCTCACATGTGGATTGAAAGTTGATTTACGAAGTATACCTTTAGCAGGCGGTTTGATTACTAAGTCAGGGTTGGGTTTCTCGATCTGTAGCGGATTAGAACCAGGAGGAGGTGTAGTTGATGTGTTTGAATTAGAAGATTCTACTTCTTTACCACCAATAGGATTTTTACTACCATAATCTTGCGATCACATCGCAATCCTGACATGAGACATCATCATAATGGGTTCTTCTGAGGCATTCGAGGAAGAACCAATCATCTTACTATCTTGAGTAGGAAAAGGATCCTTCAAGACAGCATGTGTTTGAGAACCTTTAACGAATTTCAAAACCTCTGCTTGATGTGGCATTCTTTGGTAAAATGATCCTCATCGCAAATGAAACAAGGATAGCGAGGTTTCTGTTTTGCGTCAGTAGATTGATTTTTATCTGTTTTTATTTGTTTTTCTTCTTCCCCTTCTTTTTACTACCGAATTTTGATTTGGTCTTAGATGGGTCTATGACATGGATGTCGGTAGAAAATTCAGCAGAAGAATCTCCTTTCGGGGAATCAGGTAAAGTTATTATAGGAGAAGAATTCCTTGAAAATTTCTCCTTACTTTTAGTACTAACTGAACCAATCATACCATCAATGGCGTGAGACCCTAAAGGAGCTACAGTTATTGGACTATGTTTTGGAAGATCAGGGATTTTTTCATGTAAAGTACCTGACTACGTATAGACAAGGTCAAGGTATTGAGCCTAAGAAATGACTTTGTCTTCAGTGAAAACTCCTCCTTTAGCTACATCTTCAGTGATTTTGGGTAACAATGATTTAATGAACCATTCCACTAAAATTTGATCCGGAATAAAAACTTTCACTAAATTCCTTCTACGTCGCCATTCATGAATATGATCAGAAACATATGTGGATGTGGATTGTTTTAGTGAAGTTAACAATTATGTGCCATTATTGTATCTGACAGGAAACTAAAAATGAGTTAAGAAAGCAGTGGCTAACTGATTGAAATTATAAAAAGATCCTCATGGTAACTCAATGTACCATTTGGCGGCAAGATCAATAAGAGTTCATTGAAAAAAATGCAATTGAATTGAATTATCAATGATTGAATTAGATGCACACCATAGGTGATAAGTCATAACGTGATTTGACAGATCCTCTCCTTACTTACCCTCAAATTTTGGGATATCACTGGGCAACTTACTAGGCATTGGAAACCAATACGGAAGATAGTAAATCGGATCGTTCGTAAGGCACGACAAATCAGGTAAATCCAAAGTTGCAATAAATAGTAACTGACAGTTAAGGTCGTGAAAACCTTGAGTAATGAGACCAGCTCCAGGAGGAGGATATCCAGGATAACATGGAATTGGATTTGCATTAGGAATGTTATAACCTCCTGGGAAACGAGGATTAACCGGACCAAACTGAGATTGTTGAGGTTGTTGATAAGTATAGCTAGGATACGGTTGATGCTGATAAACTGGGTTTTGTACAGTAGGACCGAATTGATACTGTCCCTGGTATGGTTGATAGGTGAATTACGGTTGACTTGTGGCAATCGTACTTGTACCAGCTTGTCCTACAAGCACCTGGACCAAAGTCTGAACTGTAGGTCCTGACTATGGCACAGAGACTTGAGGAACTTGCAATGAAGCAGGGATAGTAGAAATCGAAGCTACAAATACTCTAGAAATAGGTGTGGTGGGTTGAACAGAAGTTACAATAGTTGTAGCAATTTGAGGCGGAGTCTGAGGTGTGCTAGGCCCAGGCTGCTAAACTAAACCAGGTGCAGGGGTTTGAACAGTAGGTTGGATAGGTTGTTGGGTTGGACTAGAAACCAAATGTTGTCTAGGTTGATTAGATATCTGCGAATTAGGTTGCATAGTCTATTGATTTTGAGGCAGATTCCACACCATGTCCATTTCAGGGTATGGGACCATAAAAGGTTATGCATATGGAGGACCATAACCTGGTTGAACGTAGGGCTGATAATTAAGTGGTACATTTCCAACTCCTTGTAAAAATGATTGACTAGAAGGTGGTTGGAAACCTTGAGTTAGGTACTGACCTTGAGGTTGATAAACCTGAGGCACGTACTGAATCTGGGGTTGATAAGCATCCTAAGGAATATACTAAGTCTGGGGTTGACCTTGGGGTATGTATTGTCCTGAAGGTTGAAAATATTGAGGTAGCCCTCCAGGCGGAAACTGACTACCTTGGGGTTGCCCCCCAGGCGGTAACTGACTACCTTGAGGTTGCCCCCCAGGCAGTAGCTGACTACCTTGAGGTTGTGCCCCAGGTGGTAACTGACTACCTTGAGGTTTTCCCCCAGGTGATAACTAACTACCTTGAGGTTAAGGATTTGGAATACTACCAGACATTATAAGGATTTGTTCTGTGTTCAATGTTTGAGTTCCATTACTACCGGATGATAAATCATGTTCATTCAGTCAAGGAGTTGCTCCCGAAAAAGTACCAGTGAGTGACTGGTACCCAAAGGAATAGAAGGACCACTGTATAAAAATGTTTCCAGTGAAAGGAATTCGAGGTGGTGAAAAACTAAGACCCGAGTTTTCTAAAAAATTTGTCAATGATAAATACCAAGCGTCACTCCTAAAAGGACTGTAAAATATTGATTCACGCTCCCTAAGATTTAGAGTTTGATGGTTTTCGGGAAGAGTTACATCTTCATCTGGACTGACAAGTTCTTCAATAGAAATGAGGCCAGAAGGAAGATTTTGAGTAATGATATTTCCTACCCTAGGTGAACCAAGGTCACTAGAAGTTGGAGTAACAAATCCTGAAGATGGTTCCAAAATAGCAAGTTCAGTGTCAGGCTCAGAAATTTCAGGTTTTTCAGCTAATTCACTAGAAGGAGAAACACTACTAGTAACTTCGGAAAATGAAATTAGCTCTTGAATATGCTCTGTTATTTGTATTTGATAATCAGGATGAACAATTAGAGATGACTCTTCGGCTTCTGGTGATCCAACTCTACAGTCACTAGGTGATACGAGAGCTCGCAGCCCTTCAAGTTGGCTTGGTGTATACTTAGGAGGTTTCCCCTGAAGTATACAAGATTTTCTCGGTAATTCAACCACGATTAAATATTAATTAATCACACGCAAACAAAGAAAATTTCAATAAAAACACCTAAAGTCTCTAAAGAAACAAATAGCTTAATCACATGCCTAAAAAATTTAAGAGTTCAAACCATGCACAAACAGTAACTCCCCGTACTAAAAACACTAGTTGGTGATGAAATCCAACTTAGTAGAAGTTTAATACAGAAATGGTGGTTGGAACAGTTACCCCGACAACCTGCTTAATGAAACAGATTGGTACAAGTTTCTTCACAAAACCATCTCAAGTGAAGAGAACCCCCTAGAGAGTCCAAGTGAGTCTAGTCGATGCCTGCTCCAGGTACAGTGAGATCTTTCCTTCACCATCACCTTAGGAAATAATCTTAAGTTTATGGACACTAAGGTTACCAACAACAAAAAATACAACTGGGGGAATAGTCTACGATCCGATTCTACGTGTAAGGATAGAGTAACAAATCTCAATCCCCTTGAAGGATCCTCGACATGGTCAATCCGAGGTTTACCAACAAGTGACCCCAGGCTCTTTGACAATGGTTAATCTGAGGTTTACCATTTATATTATGCGCAGATATTCTATCTTTCCCAATGAAACAGAATTGATTGTCTCAAAGGTTCAGACATGATCTTGTGATTGACTCCTTTAAGAGAAGCTTCCCATAATGTATCAATTACAATTGGATTTATTTCCTACTACAAGATGTATGTACTTGTTTGTTTTAACTACCTTGGAGAGTTAATTATTGCCAACTCCAAGATACCAGCCTAAGCTATATTGGTGATAAGAGCCCTAGAAATAGAAAAGATTACTAGATCAATTTTAATTAAGAACTGCTTGTATGGATTGTTCTTTAAGTCAATAGGTATGGGAATGAAACTTTGATGGTGTGAAGACTCGACTCCAAACACACTAAAAAAATGCACCTAAAATGATAAGCAATTCATTTTTCTTTGAATGAAATTCTAGCTAAAAGAAAGAGTTTGAGAATGCAATTCTTTAAAAAACAATTCTTTCTTTCAACATGGAAATGGAAAGAAATTCTTTTTGTTTTTTAATAAGAACTCAAAACAAGACAAATAATTAATGCTCACAATAAATCTTTTTCACTTTTCAAAACTCGAAACTACAAAAAAAAAAACAAATTGCTTCAAAAGAGATCTACAAGTTCTAGAAAAACACTCAAAACTACAAAACTAGTTTTGAGATCTACAAAACTTTAAAAATCTAATTGAATAAAAGCTTCAATTCTTTTTTTTTAGGACGTTTTACTTAGTTGTTTAGTAAACTAAGGATTCATTTACACAGAATAACAAACCAATCCAAAAACATCCAGATATGTTTTCTTTTGTAAAAATGAAATTCAGAACTTATAACAAAGTTTGTTTAAAGATTTACAATGAGAAAACTAAATCTATTTCTCACAAAGGATAGGTTTCACAACCAAGTCAGACTCATCAAGAAGACGAAAAGACACCAGGGTGATCTAAGGTTTCTCAAGCTTCTGGTCTTTGAGTCACTAGAGAGACAAAGTGAAAACCACTCAAGCATGCAAAACTTCTAGAAAATCATTCAAAACAAAAATACTATCGAAACTCACTCACAAGAGATTTTTGACAGGAAAAATACAGATCCGGGTAGACACTAAGAATCCTAAATCAAACCTAAACTTAACTGGAAGAAGATATCTTGAGTTTTACAAAAACAATTACAGGGTCTGCAGGCTCTAGAAGCAACAGGTGCGGTCCTGCACTGTTTACTCAACGTGACAAGCAGAGATGTCCGCACTATTTGTGAAGACAAAGTATGGTCCCCAGAAAACTTCAAAAAAACAAAAAATACTTCAATATTTTTGAAAGCTACCCAAGCCAGTATACATTAATCAAAAACTAGAAAAACAATTTTCTCAAGTCAAAACAAAGGAAAACCAAAAATTAAATAACTTCCCCACTGGAGTCACCAATTTGTTGGCCAGATAAATTGATCTTGCAGACAATAATGATCTCCCTAGTATCAAAAGATAGTCTAGCAACAAACAGACAAACAAACCTATCTTTCTCTAGACATATGTGATCTATAAGTAAATACTACAAAGGTGTTAAGATCCTACCTTAGATCCAGTGCTTGTTCGTAATAGTCATCCTCCAATCATTCGAAAGATTTATGTTTGAAGACCTGCAATCACAAACAAGCAAACAGTAAATAGCACCTGCATAGAAAATATTATAAATCATGCCTATTATGGTGATCAAGGAATCCATAAAATAAACCATGAATTAACAGCTTATTGAGAAAAACAAATATATTTGTATTGACTTTGAATAATAGAAGAACTTTACAACCTTTTCAGCCTTGATGTTGAACAAGTTCTTCCCGGCATCCGAAATAGGAATTTCCTTTACTTTGACAAGTCTTGCACTCTTCCAAATGAGATTCATAGAGGTATGTAATCTCTCCTCATAAAAACTCAACTAAAGAAGACTAAGTTCCAACAACATTTTCCAACATACAGGTCCACCTATGAAGGGATAGAATCCTCTTTCAAAGGAATAAGCTCCTCACATCAAAGGGTTAGCTCCTTAAGGTATGGGATACATGAACCTTAAAAGAGCGAACTTGCCACCTCAAGATTCCTTCCAAAAGCTTCTATAAATAACTAAAAGTGAGTTTTCCATAATATACTTGCGCCTTTTTAACTTTTACAGGGGTCCGCACCTTTAACACAGAAATAGTGCGGTCAGGTGCGCTGGAGACATGACCATTAGGTGTGGGACCGCAAGTAAGACACAGAGAAAGTGCGGAACCAAAGTTTTAAAACTTTTGAGAGATTTTCTCTTATTTTCAAGAATTGATATGAGGAATTAATGTTTTAGACTTGTAGAGGAGGAAAGTATGAGTGGTAATGAACTCACCCAAATAGCAGAATGTCAAGGTGACAATTTTCAGTGCAACAGATTGCCCCCTAAGGTGCAAAGTCTGTAATAGATGAAGATAGAGTCTATCATGTATGAAGAGTGGAGTACTTTATCATTTCAAGGATCATCTTGTGGACACCCCAGTCGGAACCTGTAAAAACATTCAATGCAAAATATATATATATAGATAGATAGACATATCATCGCTGAGGTAGGCATTCCCATACTCAGATCAAAACTGACTAGAAAACTGACTAATTTGTTCTGATACATGAATGATTTTTTAATACATCAAGAGTATAGACATGTGTAAACACAGTATGGATGTAGCCATCTGTTTATGAATAGTCCATTGTATAATGAATAACAAAATTCCTCGTAGCCTGGATGATGGAAAATAGATCTAGGGTCCTGATTTCTACTTCCCGAACTAGTACAATTCTATCCATGTGAATGAATCTATCGAAGTTGAACATGGTATAAACCACTTGATTTCCAGTAAATGATGTGAATTATTAATAAGTGTGAGAGAAACCACCAGTAATGTCAATGGCTCTCAAATTACTCAATACAATCCATGAAATGTGAATAAATGAGCTGAAGTCAAACATGTCATAGAATCATTTGATTGAAGGTCAATGATGCAACCTGCCATTAGGGCATATAGATTTCAAGGTACTGACGATTTCTAGATCAACTTCCTAGATTATGAGATGAATTCGATAGAAAGAGATCCATTGTAAGCAAACCCACAACACGAAATGATAAATAAAGTTTTGAAGAAATATATGGGCAAGGTCTGACTCAGGAATGGTCAAAATGGATGACAAATATCTTGCAGATGAATGGTTTGTTTGAGCTATTCTCTTGAACACATAACAACACTGTAGATGGCTTGGTGACAACTTACCCAAAGCTAATACCCAGAAACTGGCTGAAGACTTTCAATGTGGTTTGATTAATTGTTAGGCAAAATATTTTCCCAACCCAGGTGAACAAAAAGTGTCATGTTAAAGAGTGGTTAACGACTTTTCTAAAAAGCAAAGTGTAACAAACAGGTTCATTTTTCTCTCTTTTCCCCCACCATTTTTGGCAAGTACCTCTTTATTTTTGACAAGATTGAGGAGGACAAAATTTGCTTGTTTATAAGCTCATCCTTCGGATGAGTCCAACTTAGTTTAAAATTCGAACCCTAAGAAGGAGTGGTTCGTTCCTGTTTAAAATTGAACAGGTCCTTTACTGTTAAATTTTAATGAGTCCAATATAGGAAAAACTCGGTGTCTTTCAATTTTATGGAGTCAAAATAAAAACTTAAGTAAACTCCATGGGGTTACTTTTTTGTAAAATAATCCCTCAGGTCCGAAAAAGGATAAACTAATACAGGAGGGATGGCATTTCCAATACTTTAACGAGCTGGAAAGGGCAAGTGCTCGACAATCTTTTCATGTTTATCGAGTATGAAAAGAGTTTAAAGAGGACTCTATTGACCGTAATTAGTCAACGTATACCTTTTTAATAAATAGTCCATTTCAGTCCATAAAAGGGGTAAACTTATACTGAAGGGATGATTATTTATTTATTTTAACGAGTTCGAAAAATCAAGTGCTCTGCAATCTTTTCAATTTCCGAGAGTCTAAAAAGGGCTTAAAGAGGATGCCAATGTTTTGCGTTTTCATAATTTTTTTAAAGAGTTCGAAAAAGTGATAAAATTATGCTCTTTGTTGAAAAATGATCATTTTTCCCAAAAAACCCAATATTCTGCACAAAAACTCGAAACATTACACATACCTGTTTAAGATAAATAAAAATGTTTTTAAAAATTTACCTTTTTAAAGTGAATAATAAATAAATTAAAAATTCATTTATTTGAAAAAAACTTATAAAAAGGGTTTTTCTAACTTCATTTTTACCATTTGAGTTCAAAGTGAGAAGTGAGAGTTTTCGAGTAAAAAAGTTCCTATGAAGATTCTGGGAAATCCATCCATCAGAATCGAAAACCGTCAGCTCCAGGTAATCCACGTCCTCCTTAACTTGCATTCCATCTATTTACATTTTGTTTTTAGGCTTTAAATTTTATTTTTGAAGGAAAAATAGGTTTAAAAAATCACTCACGGGGGTCCGTAGGTGCAACATGCAAGCCCTGCGGACCCCAACTTTTTTCTAAAAAGAAAAAAGTCATGGGTCCACACCTATTACTCACAACCCATGCAGAGCTACGCACTGTTTGTAAGCAGCGGGTGTGGACCTTGCACAATGAATTTTAAAACTTAAATTTCTCCATTTTTGCCCAAAAATTTTTGAACAAGCTTGTTCTAATATGTCTTTTTATGCAATGTAGGACATTCAAAATGCTTATTTGGCGAGAACGCGAGCACAAGGATGTAGGTAAAGCGGCAATAAATCATATTCCCACATTGCAGGCATTGAGAGTATGCAGTCTGTATAAGTTTTGGGGCATACCTGGCATGATGGCCCAAGTAGACCTCTTGACATGGCTAGTAGATAGATGGAACACATAGGATCAGTGCTTCGTGATTGGTGGCCACTGGCTAAAAATCTAGCTAGAGGACATATACTTTTTGACTGGTTTATCCAAGAGGGGTGAACAATTATCTCTTTTTGGGACTAGGCCAAGTGGCCAGTCTGTCGCTAGCCTTTGATTAGAGTTTTGCAATGATCAAGCAGACCCCAAGGATAAACGGATTGATATTAAAACTATCAGCCATCCTAAGCTTAAAGTTATTTCATTTTATTGTTACTAGACTATGTGGGAGTGTAGCATTGCATGTGGCTACTAGATCCCAGATGCAGATGGCTGTAGACTGTTTTCGAGGCACCATATACAACTGGTGCGAGGTTGTGTTGGCAAATGTAAAAGGCCAACTAACCAGAGCAAATAATGGACACTAAAAAACTTTGGATATGGATTTATCGTAGTCACCTTTTCTCTAGAGAGGATCCCCATGTTAGCCCCGCAGCATATTCCTATTGATACTAGTTTTCCTCGAGAGTGTAGAATGGTTCGTTGGGTTGCTTTGATGGCCCGTCACGGTGAGGGCATAGAGGTTGTTCGATTTTTGCCTGAATATTTTTGTTGGTTGAAAAACCAACTTTTTGTGATTCAGGACTTTCCATATGTTGGGATGGATTACCGCAGTGATCTAAACATGATTCTTTGACCAGGAGAGCAATGGGATGATTCAGGTAAAAGCCATTTTCAACACTTTCTAAGTTTTAATTTTTTTTTTATTTTAAATCATCCAAAACTGACAATCAAAAGTTTAAATGTAGATGTGGGTCCACGATGACCAGCCACTCTCCAGCCTTATGAGAGGAGACACCTAACTGCAGCAGCACCAGCCCCACAGGACCAATCAGCAGAGATCCTGACTAACTTGGAGCATCATCTAGAGAGCTTGACACTAGATATTCCAGAGACTGATATAGATGATATTCCACTTAGGTTATAGAGATATGTGATTGGGGTCCCAAGACCTTTTAGGAGGTTCCTATGTAGGGTGGCCCAAGTAGTAGTTTCTTATCGTGATCATCACCAGGGATAATACGATCGATTTTGTAGACTCACGACATTTTTGTCTTTTTGTATTATCATTTTTGTCGATCATAAGGTGTTTTTCAACCTATGATCGAAGATGATGTATATTTTGAAACACACTTCTATGCTATGATATATCATTATTACCGGCTCTCTCGTGTAACATGCTATCGAATGTTATTAAATTTACTGTTTTGATTATTGCAAATGTCTATTTATCATACGAGAAGCAACTACATCTACTATTGTATTTAAATGTCTTTGAATATGTTGATATTCAATGTAATCAAATTCATGTTCCAAGAGACGAACTCTCAAAAATAACCTTAATAACATTGGATTTCTAATGGCATAAACCCTGTTAAGTTGTAATACAATGAGTTCAGAATCCAACCTAAAAATAAAACTCCAAATTCCAAATGAGATGGATTCAAATAATAACTCAATCACTGCATTATACTCTACAATGTTATTCAATGTTTAACCGAGGCTTACCCCATGCATAGACACTAACTCATTAGAGGGTGAATAGATAACCCAAGCTGCAAAAGAAATGTTTCGTGTACTACGACAAGCACCATCAGCAAAACCAATGTATGTTTGAAGAGACGTCGACATCTGCAATATCAAGAGTAAAATCAAGATAAGCAAGAATAGTGATAAGAGCACTCTCTAAACTAGGCACACTTTTCTAATCTAAAACACACCAGCTGTAAAGAAACTAATCTAACAAAAAATGTCCACACGGAATTTAAGCATAATATCTCTTCAGATAAAGTCCATTTCTGGGTTTACCCAAAGAGACACCGTCAAAATCTATTAATTCATAGGCCCCTTTTTTCAGATTTTTCTTAACAATGTAAGGACCATGCCACATAGGTACAAATTTTCCAGCCCCTAGCTTATCGTTCACTTGATCATATAGTAAAACTAGGTCTCCTTCTGAAAAATTACAAGGTGTAACACTTATGTCGTACTGGGCTTTCATTCGTTTTGCATGATTCTCGTTTGCTATTGTAGCAGTGTGTTGATTCTCATCTAGCTAAGCTAAGTACAAAAAATGTTTATCTTCTTCAGAAGTAGCTGGGAGTAATTCTATGGCTAATTGTAATGACAAAATTTTGCATTCAATAGGTAAAACTGCTTCCAAACCGTAGACCAGTTGAAAAGGAGTGAAACCAGTCAATGTTTTCACTGAGGTCCAATATGCCCAAAGTGTTGAAATAGCATGGTATGCCAATTTGACTTACGAATACCAATGATTTGTTGGATCATAGTAACTAAAAATTTATTGATAGCTTCAACCAAACCATTAGCCTACGAGCAATACGGAGTAGAAATATCGTGGCGCAAGCCAAGTTGATCTGTCAGTTCAGTCATCATGATATTTTGAAAGTGACTTCCATGATCAATAATAATAGCTTGAGGAACACTAAATCTAGCAATTATATGATTGAATATGAAAGTTGTAGTAGTCTTTCCGTCTGCCAAAAATGTAGGCATCACCTCGACCCACTTAGTAAAATAATCTACCACTAGGATAATATGCGCATACCCCCCGGCCGAGTGAGAGTTACATGTAACAAAGTCAATGCCCCACTTTGCTAAAGGACCGACAACAATTATGGGGTGAAGAGGAGTAGGTGGAGCACGCATTTTACGATCAAAGATTTGACAATTGTGGCATTTCCAGATTGCATAAATACAATCTTTGAATAAGGATGGCCAGAAATAACCAGCGTGCAATATCTTTTGGGTTGTGGCATACCCAAAAATATGACCGCCACATGCTCCAGAATGATAGTCATTCAGAACTTTTCAACTTCTTCATGAGTTAGACAACGTCGGAAACAGAATCCACTCCACGACGATAAAGTGTATCACCAATAATACTGTATTGTTGGGATTGGAAACGTATTTTCCGTTGCTGAGATCGTGAGATTTTAGGCCGAAAATATTGGGTTTGGAGATAAATAATAATATCTCCATACCAAGGATCAAGAGTATTGATAAAAAAAAAGGATTCATTTGCAATGGGTTGCTCCGCCACAGTTTCAGTATCAGTACGCGGGAAATCACACAACAGTTTGGCAAAAACCAAAGATTTCTTTGCCTTGGATTTTTCAAATTCCAAGTCAAATTCCTATAGGATAACTATCCATTTGGAATACTTTCCCCCTAGCAATTGTTTAGTCAAGATATACATCATATGGTTACAGTCATAAATTAACCTGGTTTTGTGTAATAAGATGTAATGACGAAATCTTTGGACAACTTGGACAGTTGCCAAGGCCAATTTATCCACATGCGAATATTTAAGCTCAGTCAGATGCAGATTTCGACTAAGATAGTAAATCACATGTTCATTGTTGAATTCATCTTCCTAAACTAAAACCATGCCAATGGTGGAATGAGAAGCGACGATATACAAAAAGTAATCCTGGTTGTAATTGGGAGGATGTAGTAATGATGCATGGGTTAACGTGTGTTTAAGTGCATCAAAATATTTATCAGTGATCTCATCCCAAAAGAATGGAATATTTTGTTTTAACAACCTGGTAAAACCTTTCATTATCTCAGCGTAGTTAGGAATGAAACGACGTAAAAAGTTTACTTTTGTTTGCAAACTTTGGAGTTGGCGAAGAGTCGAAGGAGGAGGTAGATTGATGATAGCTTCAACCTTCAAGGGGTCGACACAAATTCCAGCCTTAGAAACAACAAATCCCAGTAAGCGACCCGTTTCTACACATAATACACATTTGTGTGGATTCAGCCTAATTCGATAATGCCTACATCTCATAAAGATAGCTCATAAATGAGTGAGATGATCAGCTCTACGCGATGAATCGGCAGGTAAAATATCGAGATAAGGCTGCACAATGTGCTTGATGTCATGAAATGCATAAGACATAGCCCTTTGAAAAGTTGCTAGCGTTCTTCAATCCAAAGGGTAATTTGCAATAAGAAAATGTCCTCCGTGGACAAATGAAAGTTGTTTTAGGTTGATGAGTAGGGAGTATGTTAATTTTATTATAACCGGAAAAACCATCCATAAAGGAGAACATTTCACTATAGACACAATCATCAATAATTTGATCGATATAGGGGGTTGGATAATTGTCTTTAGGACAAGCTCGATTAATATCCCTATAACCGATACATATTCTTATCGTTCTTTGTTTTTTGTTGACAAAACAATATTTGATACCCAATCGGTCAAAGGTATTGGATAAATAAAACCTGTGCGAAGTAGTTTCTCAACTTCAACTTTGATAGCAACAACTTTTCTCGGATGTATCTGATGTAAGCGTTGTCGGACAGGTTTAGCATCCGGGTATGTTTTAATTTCATGGACAACTATTGATGGATCGATTCCTGGCATTTCTTCATATGACCAGGAAAACACGTCACAGAATTCTTGAAATAGGACTTTATAAGTTTGGATTTCATCATCCGTACAGGAAGCACCTATATGAATGTTTTCAATAATTCCTAGCTTAACTGAAATGTCAATAGGAACCATTAGAGAGATATTTCCCAAATTTAACTCAGAATCAGAATGTTGCAATGGATACTATGGTTCTTTGACATAGTCAATAGTAAAAATAGAAGAAAATTCATTTTCAAAATGATCAAGCTCAGGTAAAAATGAAGATCGATGATGAAGATCTTCCCATGGTAAATCATCAACAAATAAAAGTTCAGGAATATGCTCATCAGTATGAACAAGATCGGAAAGTGTTGTTGTAGCTGAGGTTGATATCAAAAGTGATTCCCCATGGACCAAATTCATTGGATCAATTTCGGTTGAACAAGAATCAGAAAATGACTGTACAGCCTGATATGCAATTTCAAAGGGACTCAAAGGCATCGCGCCATCAAATGAATCCACCTCAGAATCGGAAGGTACGATCCAAGGATCATCAAAAGTAATAGTATTCAATGAAATCATATGAATATTTACAATAGAAGGCGATACGTTAGGAGGAGGGAAGGAAAAATTTCCTAGTAAACCAGAATCTTTAATCAAACCTACGCCAACATCCTTGTAAGGGATAGTTGTTTTACCGATGTGCTGAATACTATCTGTAGAGGCTGGGTTTGATGAAAAATAAGTTAGCTGGTATATCGTAACGATATTTTCATTATGAGGAAACTTGATAAGCTGAAAGCCCGATGAAACAATAGCAGTCATAGAATAAGACCAACTGCGACCTAGGAGAAGGTTGTAATCTAGAGGGGCATCAACCACTTCCACATCTAGATTTACGGTTTTGCCTTTGACCCCTATAGGTAAATCCTGCAAAATACCAAAAGGATGGAACCCTCAGCCATCAAAAGCCTTAATAATTTTCAGAGATTGATTGAGTGTGGGAGAACCAAGCAAATCTCCAACACTGGATCGACATAGTACACGTAGAAGCACCTTCATCAATCACAGTCCAAAAACAAGGTTTGTTTTTCACTAAAACTAGAATCTAGAAAGGCATTTGATGAGGTAGGCAGGGTGTAATATTCTCTAAATCAAAGATTATTAAGTTCGAATCCTGAATATTGACAGCTCCTATAGCAGACAATAGTAATTTACACTGTGTTGGGCACGACTGCAGCACTTCCAAAGCTGACATTGTTGAAGGGGAAATAGCTAAGTCTTCAACAATGTTATAATTCTGAGCAGCTCTCGCATGTGGATTGAAAGCTCATTTACGAAGTATATGTTTAGCAGGCGGTTTGATTACAAAGTCAGGGTTGGGTTTCTCGATCTGTAGCGGATCAGAACTAGGAGGAGGTGTAGGTGATGTGTTTGAATTAGAAGATTCTACGTCTTTACCACCAACAGGATTTTTACTACCATAATCTTACGATCGCGTCGCAATCCTTACATGAGACATCATCATAATGGGTTCTTCTGAGGCATTTGATGAAGAACCAATCATCTTACTATCTTGAGTAGGAAAAGGATCCTTCAAGACAGCAGGAGTTTGAGAACCTTTAACGAATTTTGAAACCTCTCGTCAATGTGGGCATTCTTTGGTAAAATGATCCTCGTCGCAATTGAAACAAGGATAGTGAGGTTTCCGTTTTTCGTCAGTAGATTGATTTTTATCCATTCTATCTTTTGAATTTTGTTTTTTTTTCTTCTTCCCCTTCTTTTTGCTACTGGATTTTGATTTGGTCGTAGATGAGTCTACGACATGGATGTCGGCAAAAAATTCAGCAAAAGAATCCCCTTTCAGGGAATCAGGTAAAGTTATTATAGGAGAAGAATTCTTTGAAGAATTCTTCTTACTTTTAGTACTAACTGAACCAATCATACCATCAACGGCATGGGACCCTGAAGGAGCTGCAATTATTTGACTGTGTCTTGGAAGACCAAGGATTTTTTCATGTAAAGTACCTAACTGTGTATATCCAAGGTCAAGGTATTGAGCCTGAGCAATGACTTGCTCTTCATTGACAACTCCTCCCTTAGCTACATCTTCAGTGATTTTGGGTAACAATGATTTAATGAACCATTTTGCTAAAATTTAATTCGAAATGAAAACTTTCACTAGATGCCTTCTACGTCGCCATTCATGAATATGATCATAAATATATGTGGACGTGGATTGTTTTAGTGAAGTTAACAATTCTGTGCCATTTTCGTATCTGACAGGCAATTGAAAATTAGTTAAGAAAGCAATGGCTAACTGATTGAAATTATAAAAAGAGCCTCATGGTAACTCAATGTACCATTTGGCGGCAAGACCAATAAGAGTTCGTTGAAAAAGACGCAATCGAATTGAATCATCAATGATTGAATTAGATGCACACTAGAGGTGATAAGTCATAACGTGATTTGATGGATCCTCTCCTGACTTACCCTCGAATTTTGGATATCACTAGGCAACTTACTAGGCATTGGCGGCGAATACAGAAGATAGTAAATCGGATCATTCGTAAGGCGTGACAAATCAGGTAAATCCAAAGTTGCAATAAATGGTAACTGACAGTTAGGGTCGCAAAAACCTTGAGTAATAAGACTAGCTCTAGGAAGAGGATATCCAGGATAACCTGGAATAGGATTTGCATTAGGAATGTTATAACCTCCTGGGAAACCAGGATTAACCGGACCAAACTGAGGTTGTTGAGGCTGTTGATAAGTATAGCCAGGATACGGTTGATACTGATAAACTAGGTTTTGTACAGTAGGACCAAATTGATATTGTCCCTAGTATGGTTGATAGGTGAATTGTGGTTGACTTGTGGCAATTGTACTTGTACCAGCTTGTCATGCAGGCATCTGGACTGAAGTCTGAACTACAGGTCCTAAATGTGGCACAAAGACTTGAGGAACTTGCACTGATGTAGGGATAGTAGAAACCAGAGCTACAGATACTCCAGAAACAGGTGTGGTAGGTTGAACAAAAGTTGCATTAATTGCAGCAATTTGAGGTGAAGTCTGAGGTGTGCTAGGCCCAGGATGCTGAGCTAAATGAGGTGCAGGGGTTTGAACTTGGACAGGTTGCTAGGTTGGACCAAAAACCAAAGGTTGTCCAAGTTGATTAGATAACTACAAATTAGGTTCATAGTCTGTTGAGTTTGAGACAGATTCCACACCATGTTCATTCCGAGGTATGGGCGCATAAAAGGTTTTGCATATGGAGGACCATAACCTGGTTGAACATAGGGCTGATAATTAAGCGGTACATTTCTAGCTCCTTGTAAAAATGATTGACCAGAAGGCGGTTGGAAATCTTGAGTTGGGTACTAACCTTGAGCTTGATAACACTAAGGCATGTACTGAATCTAGGTTTGATAAGCATCTTGAGGAATATACTGAGTCTGGGGTTGACCTTGGGGTAAGTACTATCCTGAAGGTTGAAATTCTTGAGGTAGCCCTCCAGGCGGAAACTGACTACCTTGGGGTTGCCCCCCAGGAGGTAACTGACTACCTTGAGGTTACCCCCCAGGCGATAACTGACTACCTTGAGGTTGTCCCCCAGGCAGTAACTGACTGCCTTGAGGTTGAGGATTTGGAATACTACTCGACATCATAAGGATTTGTTCTACATTCAATGTTTGAGTTCCATTACTACCAGATGATAACTCATGTTCAGTCGGTCGAGGAGTTGCTCTTGAAAAAGTACTAGTGAGTGACTAGTACCCTGAAGGAATAGAAGGACGTCGTGTAAAAATGTTTCTGGTGATTGGGAAAACATAGATGACTGTCTTGACATGATCGATGAAGGATAATAACCTCTTGGTGTAGCATGAAAAGGAATTCGAGGTGGTGAAAAACTAAGACCTGTCTAAAAAATTTGTCAATGATAAATACCAAGCGTCACTCCAAAAAGGACTGTAAAATATTGATTCACGCTCCCTAAGATTTAAAGTCCGATGGTTTTCGGGAAGAGTTACATCTTTGTCTGGACTGACAAGTTCTTCAATAGAAATGAGGCTAGAAGGAAGATTTTAAGTAATGATATTTCCTACCCTAGGTGAACTAGGATCACTAGAAGTTAGAGTAACAAATCCTTAAGATGGTTCCAAAATAGTAGGTTCAGTGTCAGGCTCAGAAATTTTAGGTTCTTCAGCTAATTCACTGGAAGGAGAAATACTACCAGTAAGTTCGGAAAATGAAATTGGCTCTTGAATATGCTCTATTGTTTGTATTTGATAATCAGGATGAACAATTAGAGATGACTCTATGGCTTCTGGTGATCCAACTCTATTGTCACTAGGTGATACGAGAGCTCACATCCCTTCAAGTTGGCTTGGTGTATACTCAGGAGGTTTCCCCTGAAGTCTAAGAGATTGTCTCGATAGTTCGTCCATGATTAAATATTAATTAATCACATGCAAACAAAGAAAATTTCAATAAAAACACCTAAAGTCTCTAAAGAAACAAACATCTGAATCACATGCCTAAAAAATTTAAGAGTTCAAACCACGCACAAACAGTAAGTTCCCATACTAAAAACACTAGTTGGTGATGAAATCCAACTTAGTAGAAGTTTAATATAGAAAGTGTGGTTGGAACAGTTACCCCGACAACCTGCTTAATGAAACAGACTGGCACAAGTTTCTTCAAAAAACCATCTCGAGTGAAGAGAACCCCCCAGAGAGTCCAAGTGAGTCTAGTCGATGTCTGCTCCAGGTACACTGAGATATTTCCTTCACTGTCACCTTAGGAAACAATCTTAAGTTTATGGACACTAAGGTTACCAACAGCAAAAAATACAACTGGGGGAACAGTCTACAATCTGATTCTATGCGCAAGGGCAGAGTAACAAAGCTCAATCCCCTTGAAGGCTCCTCAACATGGTCAATCCGAGGTTTACCAATAAGTGACCCCAGGCTCCTCGACAATGGTTAATTTGAGGTTTACCATTTATAATACGTGCATATCTTCTATCTTTCCCAATGAAACAGAATTGATTGTCTCAAAGGTTCGGACATGATATCGTGATTGAATCCTTTAATAGAAGCTTCCCATAATGTATCAATTACAATTGGATTTATTTCCGACCGAAAGATGTATCTACTTGTTTGTTTTAACTACCTTGGAGAGTTAATTACTCCCTACTCCAAGATACTAGCATAAGTTATATTGGTGATAAGAGCCCTAGAAATAGAAAAGATTACTATATCAATTTTAATTAAGCATTGCTTTTATGGGTTGTTCTTTAAGTCAATAGGTATGGGAATGAAACTTTGATGGTGTGAAGACTCGACTCCAAACACACTAAAAAAAATTCACCTAAAATGATAAGCAATTCGTTTTTCTTTCAATGAAATTCTAGCTAAAAGAAAGAGTTTGAGAATGCAATTCTTTAAGAAACAATTCTTTCTTTCAACATGGAAATGGAAAGAAAATATTTTTGTTTTTTAATAAGAACTTAAAACGAGACAAGTAATTAATGCTCACAATAAATCACTTTCACTTTTCAAAACTCAAAACTACAGAAAAAACAATTTGCTTCAAAAGAGATCTACAAGTTCTAAAAAACACTCAAAACTACAAAACTAATTTTGAGATCTAAAAACTTTAAAAATCTAATTGAATAAAAGCTTCAATTCTTTTTTTTGAGGGCATTTTACTTAGTTGTTCAGTAAACTAAGGATTCATTTGCATAGAATAACAAAACAATCAAAAAACATCCAGATATGTTTTCTTTTGTAAAAATGAAATTCATAACTTATAACAAAGTTTGTTCAAAGATTTGCAACGATAAAACTAAATCTATTTCTCACAAAGGATAGGTTTCACAACCAAGTCAGACTCATCAAGAAGACAAAAATACACTAGGGTGATCTAAGGTTTCTCAAGCTTCTGGTCTTTGAGTCACTACAGAGACAAAGTGAAAACCACTTCAAGCATGCAAAACTTCTAGAAAATCATTCTAAACGAAAATACTATTGGAACTCACTCACAAGAGATTTTTGACAGGAAAAATACAGATCTGGGTAGACACTAAGAATCCTAAATCAAACCTAAACTTAACTGGAAGAAGATATCTTAAGTTTTTAAAAAAAAATTATAAGGTCCACAGGCTCCAGAAGAAATAGGTGCGGTCCCGCACTGTTTATTCAAGGTAACAAGCTGAGATGTCCGCATTGTTTGTGAAGACAAAGTACGGTCCCCAGAAAACTTCAAAAAAACAAAAAATACTTCAAGATTTTTGAAAGCTACCCAAGCTATTATACATCAATCAAAAACCAGAAAAACAATTTTCTCAAGTCAAAACAAAGGAAAACCAAAAATTAAATACCTTCCCCAGTGGATTCGCCAATTTTTTGGCCAGATAAATCAATCTTGCGGACAAGACCAATCTCCCTAGTATCAAGAGATAGTCTAGCAACAAACAGACAAACAAACCTATCTTTCTCTAGACATATGTGATTTATAAGTAAATACTACAAAGGTGTTAAGATCCTACCTTAGATCTAGTGCTTGTTCGTAGTAGTCATCCTCCAGTCATTCGAAAGAGTTATCTTTGAAGACCTACAATCACAACAAGCAAACATTAAATAGCACCTGCATAGAAAATATTATAAATCATGCCTATTATGGTGATCAAGGAATCTATAAAGTAAACCATGAATTAACAGCTTATTGAGAAAAACAAATATATTTGCATTAACTTTGAATAACAGAAGAACTTTACAACCTTTTCAGCCTTGATGTTGAACAAGTTCTTCCTGGGGTCCGAAACATGAATTTCCTTTACTTTGACAAGTCTTGCACTCTTCCAAATGAGATTCATAGAGGTATGTAATCTCTCCTCATAAAAACTCAACTAAAGAAGACTAAGTTCCAACAGCATTTTCCCTCAAAAATAGTAAGCTTCTAACCCTAACTAGTTAACCAGCTCAATGCTTCTTTTTTATAGTGCAAAGGAGGAGGTTACAGGTCCACCTATGAAGGGATAGAACCCTATTTCAAAGGAATAAGATCCTCACATCAAGGGGTTAGCTCCTTAAGGTATGGGATACATGAACTTTAAAAGAGCGAACTTGCCACCTCAAGATTCCTTCCAGAAGCTTCTAGAAATAACTGAAATTGAGTTTTTCATAATATACTTGTGCCTTTTTAACTTTTACAGGGGTCCACACCTTTAACACAGAGACAATGCGGTCAAGTGTGCCGGAGACATGACCATTAGGTGCGGGACCACAAGTAAGACACAGAGAAAGTGCAGAACCACAGTTTTAAAACTTTTGAGAGATTTTCTCTTATTTTCAAGACTTGATATGAGGAACTGATGTTTTATACTTGCAGAGAAGGAAAGTATGAGTGGTAATGAACTCACACAGATAGCAGAATGTCAAGGTGACAATTTTTAGTGCAACAGGTTTCTATCTAGAAAGAGAGAAATAGAAGAATATTCAATAATAAAGAAGCCAATCAAAAGAAGGTATGGGAAGGGGCAATACATAACATCAAGGAAATGATTCTTGTAGATAGATTATATCCTAATGATTGGTAGGTCGCTCCCCGTGAAGCATGAATCAT
Organism: Pinus taeda; assembly: GCA_000404065.3. Lineage (NCBI taxonomy): Eukaryota > Viridiplantae > Streptophyta > Pinopsida > Pinales > Pinaceae > Pinus > Pinus taeda. Next base: position 40,478 of record APFE031135684.1, read on the forward strand.
GCAGCGTTTGAACCTCACACCCCAAATGGTGGCTCCCTCTTCCTGCAAGGCTCTATTCCCCCCCCCCATCCAAGCCCCAAACAAATATTTGTCCCCTTTAGAAGGTTCCATTAAATTGAATTTCGAAGGAGCATCCAAAGGAAATTCGGGCTAAGCTGGTTTTGGTGGTAACTTTTGGGATTGGTAGAAAAAAGTGAGATTGATATATACCATGAACACTAGCCTAGTTACTAATAATGAGGCAAATTTCAATTCCCTAGAAAAAAGCCTATTGTTGGAAAATCAAGAGGGATATAGAAAAATAGTGATTGAAGGAGACTCTTGGTCGGTAGTACAAATAGTTAGAAAGCTATATCAGGGTACCAGGAGTGATAAAGTGGCACATAGCTGGAGAATTGATAGGCTAGTCCATAGTATATAACTCCTTCTTCAATGTTTTGACTATCTCATCCCATCCCATGTCAGATGGTAATTTAATAAAGCGACATAACTCTTGTAAAATTGGGGTTTTCAGAACACAAGGCGACCCCTAGAGTCCACCTGGACTCCACTAGAACTTCATAATGACTTCAAGCTTTTACCACCATTCTAGAGAAATACTCCATGAACAACCAAGGCATTGTAGCAATATACAGTATGGATCTCTTAATCGTGATGTGAGCTGAACAAATGCCCACCATGGGATTCAAGCAATAGGAATGGTTAATGGAATCATTAAGGCAAGGGGAGGGGGTGGCATGGCCACCTCCACACATGCAAAAGCATGTGTATTACATGCAAGAGTGAGTATACTCAGTGAAGGTGGTCGAAGGGGCATTGATTGCATGAGAAGAGGGCTCACATTGAAACCATAGAACTCTATAGGGACCTGGTCAAATTTTTTTAGGATGCCAAGCGGAGGATGCGAGAGAAGAGATAAGGTTGACGTCATAGGAAGAGGAGAGAGGGAGCTTCTTTCCCTGATTTGGGTAGACACACCCGAGCCTAAATTTTGGGGGGTATGCTCCAGTCGGTCTTGAAATTTACATTATGCATATGGTTACTTGTCTCTGCAAGCAGAAAATATCGATGCATTATGGTGGTCTCTCTATTGGGATATGGGGTTTATGGGGTTGTCTAACTGTTAACTAGTCTTGGCTCATTTCTTTCATCTTTCAACTTGGGGGTGGGCTCTATCATACTCGTTCTCATGATGCTGATGCTAGCTATGTCTTGGACTTTTTTTGTTCACCCCACCTCTGAGGCTTGGGGAAACTCTAGAAACACCTAGTTTCAACTTTTGTTCCACGGGTGTGGAGGAAACTTATTCTCAGTCCTCTGTTGCTCAAGGGTGAGGGCTTTACATATGCTTGCTATCAAAGGCAGAAATTGAGATGGGGTGGAGGTTCTCCATATTTTTACACCGAAGGTGTTCTCTTTTGAAAGAGCTCACCACTGACTTCCGTTTACCTTTTCATTGTCTACCATTGGTTAGAAGAACAACTGTCATTATTTTCCCTGTTGATTTGATTCCATTTTAGGAAGACATGGGAAATGTTGACTGGAAACAACTACACTCACTGCGGAGAATATTATGCAATTGATGCCATGTCCAGCCTTTCCTAGCACAAAAACTGGCCTCTCATCTGCACAATTAACATGCCCAATGATATTGACCCCATCTTTGTGAATCAAATACAACTGCAAACATTCGTCTATCAAACACTGCCCTTCCAGTCGTCGCTTAAAGCCCTTCAGTAGCAACTCCGCTTTCCACTCCAACGGTAATCCACCCTTAACTAGACTTGACTCCGGTGACAACAAAACCCACAGAAACAGCTACCCGCTCGCCTCCAAACCCAGTGCCATCTCCATAACCTATGTCGGAGAAATATAAGACTCTGTGTCAAAGGAAACATACACGAGAGAGCCTGATGTTTGCCGGTCTACCACTCTACGATTTCAATTTCTCGAGGTCCCTAGATTTTGTTCCTAGCTGGAAGATTAATCTCAAATCCGACAGCCCACATAGGCTTCCCAGTGTCACTTCGGCTTCCAACCCGACACTTTCGAGATGTCAGAGAAATTTTCGCTCCATCTCCATGAACAAGTTTAGTAGCAGCCCGTGTTGAAATTGTAATTTCAACTGCCCGAACAGTTGAACCGGCCAGCATTTAATATTCCCTGAAACCACAGTTGCAAAACCACAAACCCGCTTGAGGCATATCGCACCGCTTTTGGCATGAAGTGGTTTCCGTACACAAGAGCTCCGATACAATTTGGAGTTGACGCGTGGATGAGGCGTGACATCACCCTCTGACATTTATCGGAAGGTAAATGTCGACTAAAAAGGCCTTCCGATATCTCCGTCCTTCGTCCGATCTGCTCCTGCATTATCCACCGTCGATTGTTCAAAGTTGCATTGTGGAGTAAAGCTCGGTTAAAAAGGGCTTCCGATATTCACCTCAGCCGTTGGATTCCAGGAGGGCAAATCAACGGTCGACGGGCATCTCAAGTTGCATACGGACCTGCATAAAATAAATATTGCGTGGAGTAAAATAAACCTTGGTTGACCGCCGGTTTTAATATTAATGCATTTAATGAATTGGTCATAGTGGTAGGTAAAAGATTTAATTTTAATGTTACGGCAAGTATGGGCGTGAGTTAAACGATGGCATGGGCAATGTCATATAGTTTCAAGTTTATTGTTTTTAATTATTTTCACGGGCGTAAGTTTGGTTTTAACAGGACAAGTAAAACATATAGTTGTTGGTCATTTTTGTAAGTAAGAAATGAAAAACGCATAGCAGTGCAGGAGCGATGAAGTGAAAAGGTGTATGAAGAAAACCAGAGGAATCATGTATCATTGAAAACCATGAATTGTTTCACACAGCAGTGAAAAGGGTAATGTAAGTTTTTGGTGAATGCCTAATTTCCACACAGCAGTGTGTTGATTTTTATTTCTACAGTGGTAAATGTAAAAGTCTGTTTTTACAGCAGTAAAGGTAAATGAGATTTTTACACACAGTAGTGTAAAATCTCAGGAGGAGACAGAGTAATTTTTGTTTTTTGTTGGTGAATGTTGTTTTTGGTAAATCCCTCTCAGCAAAGAGGATGAATGTGTATCAGGCATATATTTTAAGCAATAGGAATGTTTTTATGGCTGTGTAATGGACTGTTATGAGTATATTTGTTTTTAATAGCTTCCTTGTGCAAAGGTCCTGGAAGAAATGAAACAGAGCATTGGCTCTGTGGTGTTTGTTTGTTTGTTTGGTTTTGGTATTTTCCCATTGCAAAAATACCCAACAGTGGTATCAGAGCTAGTCCAGGCTTTTTGATGGTGACAAAGTAGGTTCATGCTCTTTGAAGTGTCAAAGAAGCTGAAGGAAAGACCCTTGTTGCAGCAGCAGTAAAGCTTCTCCAGCTGTGTGAAGTTTCAGCCAAACGGATTCAGGTATTTCTCAAGTTTTTGAGTTGCTGTTGAAGAAACAGTGAGTCATTTTAAAAACACGGTCAGGGATTTTAAAAATAGTTAAGAATGGCAAGGTCAAAGAAGAAAGTGTCCAAATCCCCTAAGGTTGTGTCTCCCTCTACTATTAAAATAGAAGGCAATCTATTTGAAAGCATTTTATTTGAGGCTCCAAGTTTCAATGGGAACTTTGATATGTGGGAAATAACAATGAGGACTTGCCTACAGTCTGAAGGGATTGAAATATGGGAGTCAGTGATTGATGATAGCAAAATGGATGAAGAATCCAAGGAGTACAATGCAAAAGCAGCAAAGACAATCTTGGATGGGTTGCCTGATTCTGTTAAGAAGAATCTAGGAAAATATTCATCAGCAAAGGATATATGGGACAGACTTCATGACCTTCATGCAAAGGGAGCACTGACCATGACCATGAATCAAGAAGAAAATTATGAACCCATCATAGAAGCTGAAAATGAGAAGGTTGACCTCATCAAGCTTCAAGTGCAAGAAAGGGATGAAGAGCTTGCCAAGCTTAAGAAGGAACTTGATGAAAGCATAAGGAAGCATCATGAAGAAGTCATATCCATGACAAATCAGTTGAATAAAGCAAAGAAGCAGGAATATGCCTTGTCAAGTCAACTTGAATAAAGGCACAAGAGAGTGAACAAACTTGTAGAAGAGATTGGACAGTACAAGGTAGAGGTATCCTCCCTTAAGTCTGAGCTACAAGAAGCCAAGAAGCAGGTACAAGAAGCCGAGAAGCAGGCACAAGAAGCTGAGAAGAAAATGGAGAGCAGTCAAGCAGAAATCTCCAAAATGAAGTCAGATATAATCTCTCTTAAAATAGTAGCAGCTGAAGCTACTCGTAGCAAGGAAGAAACTGAGAAACAGCTTGCAAAGAAGAGTACTGAGTGTGAAAGATTGGAAGAAGAGATTGTTCTCCTCAAGAAGAAGGTTGAAGGGATGAACAAGATCATGAAGAGCTCTCAAGCTTTGGATGACATGCTCAGCTATCACAGATCTCCATCTGATAAATCGGGACTTGGGTATGTAGGTGAATCCTCAAACAAGGA